>CAJQTV010000266.1:0-138636 GCA_907163055.1 Formica aquilonia x Formica polyctena
GTACATCGGCGCTTGAATGGAAAAATTGAAAAAAATATCGCGTCGGCAATAATCCCCACCACATTGCAATTTTGCAACGCTAATACATATTTTAAATATGTTTAATATGTTCAGTATTGCATCGACCACTTGTGTGAAAGGTTCATATAAAATGTATCCTACTGAAGGAAGCCTCATGAATTATTATGTTCCGATTCAAGATGCTGATGAAACTTCACCGTGTAAGAAGAAGAAATGTAACAAGTAAGTTTTAATTAACTTAAAGAATTTTTTATACTTTTTAAATATTTTTTACATCTTTTAAATATTTATATAAATAATATTTTTTTTTTTACTCCCTAGCATTTCATCCGAGCCTCGTCGTGCGGTTCGTATACTCGGAAGACGATACGCCTTAACCCCGACGTCATACAAATATTTGGACATTGGAATAAACGTTGGAGCTGTATCTTGCGTGAAATTGGTTCTCGGCGATAATCGGGGCAATCAAATAATATTGCCTTTTGAAACATGGAAATCGCTGATGCAGAAACGTGGGGATATTGAACAGCTTCTACAATCGACTGAAATCCCATTGCGGGTCCGAGATTTAACATTCGAAGTGGTTAAAATATCTAATTCGAATATTATAAAAATAGGATTATCCAATAATTCTTTATATATGAAACCGCCAACTCTATTCTATTTATTAGATTTTGAAAAATGCATAGATCATATGTATTACTGGCTATGCGAAAATACGCATATTGTTAATGAAAAATTCAAACAATTTGTAACTGTTTTACAACAGAATAATATCGCTAATGTATGCGACGCTGCAAAAGCGATACGTGAAAGTGATATGTTTAACGGCGAATCGATCATAGATTGCGAGTTATTGACATGTGCTGTAAATGATATTCTTCACGATGCTTGTAATAAATAAGTTATTTTACTATTTATATGTGAATTTAATTATTTAACCCATCCTTTATGTATGAATAAAAACTGTGTAATAGATATGCACAGTCTGCAAAACTTAAATCTTTCTCTCGACATACTCTGCTTAAGATGTAGAAAAGTGATGAGGTACATGAGATGTGATACTCCAGTTAGAAGGAGACAAAAGAACCATAGAAACGGTGAATATAAAAAGTATTTTTTTGTGCAATAATTAAGAGAGAGAAATACATTTCTCAATAAATTCTATCTCGCGCTGTCTCTCTCTCTCCCACATGCATGCGAACGTCATCCTTTTCCCACGCCAATGCGGACGCTATCCTTTTCCTACACGCGTGCATGCCTCGCGCTATCTCTCTCACACCGCCTTGCGAACGCCGTATCATCCGCGTGCATGCTTCGCGCTATCTCTCTCTCTCTCTCCCAAGTGCATGCCTCGCGCTATCTCTCTCCCAAGTGCATGCCTCGCGCTATCTCTCTCTCTCTCTCTCCAACGTGCATGCAAACGCTATCCTTGTCTTACGCCTCCTCGCAGCATCGCGTTCCCTTTTCCTCGCGGGTCCCTCACCAATCGGTTAGGACGCGGGTCCCCCTCTTCCCCGCGGGTCCCTCACCTCTCGGTTTCGCCGCGGGTCCCCCTCCCCCTCTCCGCGGACCCCTCGCCTACCGGTTAGGTTAGCGGGTCCCTCGCCTATCGGTTAGGACGCGGTCCCCCTCCCCCCACTCCGCGGACCCCTCGCCCATCGGTTAGGACGCGGTCCCCCTCCCCCTCCCCTCTCCGCGGACCCCTCGCCCATCGGTTAGGACGCGATTCCCCCGCGTGACGTCATACCCCCCGCGCCGGTCCCCCCCCCCCTCAGAGGACCTGAGTTAGAACTCTCATTGCTATACTACTTCCGATATTTCTCGATCGATCGTTTCCCGCGTCCCTCTCGACCCGCGCGATGTCCACCGCGAAGAAGACGATGACTGTTCTCGTCCTAGTGATAACGCTCGTCGCCGCGACGACCGCGACGCCCATCGACTCGGAGAAGAGAGAGGCGCTCCGCTTCTTGCGCGCGTACGGTTTTCTGAAGGACGATGGAGGATCGTTGTCGTCCGACAACGCGACGTCTCTGCGTCACGCGCTGTCGCTGTTTCAGGAATACTATCAATTATCAGGAAATGGTGCGTTAAACCCTGATACGCTTCGTCTTATGCGCAAACCGCGATGCGGTCTCGCGGACCTTCCCGGTCGCGCGTATAGCCCGATCGCGCGAAAATGGCCGAAAACGCGTCTCACGTGGAACTTTCAAATGGCTAGCGAAGAACTCTTAAGAATGGCCGAAGCGGCGTTCGCGTTATGGACGGTGAATTCATCGTTAACGATCGCGCGCGACCCGCTACATCCCGATATACTGATATCGTATCGAACGGGCGCGCACATCTACGCGAATCGTCTGAGCGGCGACATTTGCCCGGCAGCCTTCGACAGTCCGGGTGGAGCCCTCGCTCAAGCGTTCTTTCCCTCGGGAGCGGTCGACTTCGCGTTAGAGGTGCACATCGACGAAACGGAACCGAGGCACGTATATCTGAACAAAAATCCTCCCGATACGTGTCATTTGCTACAAACGTTGACGCACGAGATCGGCCACACGCTAGGTCTACAGCACAGTATGCGCAACGACTCTGTAATGTTCCCGTATATACTCGACATCGAAAATCAATTTCCGGTTAAGCTGAGCATAGAGGACGTCCTCGCTACAGAATCTGTACGGGTCTCACGACGATGGAAACTATCCAATGATTCCCACAACCACCATAGCACCTGCGACGACGACGAGCGTCGCGCCGACCGACCCCGCGCGTGCGGATCTCTGCGCGTTGCGGCGCATAGATGCGGCGTTAATAATGAATCGTCGCTTGTACATAGCTAATCGCCGCAACGTATGGTCGGTCGACATAACCGAGAGACGCTACGGTAGACCCATGAAGTTGACGGATTACGCGACGTTTCTTCCGGCGAATCTCACGCGCCTGTCCGCCGCGTATCGAAGACCCTCGGGCGATCTCACGCTATTCGTTAACGATTCGATCTACGTCGCGGAATATCCCAGTTTTAAGCTAAAATCTGGTTCGCCGAGATCTCTCCACGATATCGGACTTCCCCGAGACGCTAAGATCAACGCTGCGATAAACACGCATACGGGACGAACCTACGCGATCTACGACGACGACAAAGTAGCGGAGATCGACGAATGTCGCATGATAGCCGTTAGACACGCTCCGTTGAAAGATATATTTCCAGGAATACCGCCCGCGATAACATCGGCCTACCGACATATTGACGCTAACCTATATTTTTTCGCAAAGCGTCAATTCTACGCGTTCAACGAATTCACGAATATCGTGACCTTGGCGGGTCCTTTCGACCTTCACGTATTCGGTATCGAGTGTCCTACGGACGGATTGTTGCGACAATTGCGCGATCTTCTGATTCGCGCTTATCATCTCTGCGACGTAACCGAGAGCGACGAGATCGACGAAGAGGACGACTGATGAAGCGACTTCCGCCCTCGCTCTAATGTAATTGTAAAAATAGAATATGATAAAAAGGAGCGAAAGACGCGCGCGGAAGGAGGAGCGATCTCTACGCGAGTATATAAAGATCGCCGAGTCATTAGACACTTCATAGTCGACGACGTACACTAAAGCATACGAGTGAAAAAAGATAGACAACCATGTACAAGGCAATGGGACAGCAGCATCCGGCCGACGATCGATCGAGCGAAATCGAGAGAATGACGCGGGATCCGCGAAGAAAGCGAGGATGGACAGCGTGTAAGAATATTGAACAACATATTTCAAATTAATACTCTTTCGTTCCATTAGCAATGTTTTTCTCATCGTCCGCATTTATGTATCTTCAGACAAGGTTACAACTGGACGTCAAGACGCGACGTCGCGATCGGACGATCGCTTAGAATCTTGGGAAGATGCTACCCATTGACCAAAACGGCGTACAAACATCTCGAAGTCGGTGTTAACGTCAGCCGACCCTCTTACGTGGAAGTCGTCCTCGGAAATTGTCACGGCAAAGAGATCTCGTTTGCGCCGGATGTGTGGAAGGAACTGCTCGATCTGCGATCCGTGTTTACGTCGTACTTTCAGCGCGACGAGCGAGAGGAGATGCGCCCTCCAGCCCCGATATATATCGGACAATTAACGTTGCGATTCGGCAAACTTAACAATCTTCGAATACTCCGTCTCGAAACACCTAAGGATCGTCTAGTCGCATCGAGGAGCACCGTGCTAAATATATTAAACTTGGAGCATTGCATCAACCGCATCATTACAACTTTGAGCGGTTTAACCGGATACATCGATAACAAGCTAACGCGCTTCCTCGATATCGCGGCCGACATCCACAATCGAACGCTTATTCCGACGGCGATACGCGACAGCGAGCACTTCGACCGCAACGATATAATCGATTGCAAACTGCAGGCTCTGCTCTTCGGAAAATCCTAACGCGCTGTTGTATCTCTGTACTGTTACAAATAAAAACGCTCTCCTTCGATGCGAGAACCTTTCTTTATTCGACCTCCTTCCATTAGATTTTATGGAAAAATTTTCGCTACCATCGCTAATCATGATTCGCATGATACATTCCTAAACTATAGAAAGTTTGCCGTTGCGCGTAATAAACGAGTATCACCGCTAATCGCCAGATGTTCGCTGTTTCACCTATTTAATAAATAGGTATCTCGGTTAACGATACGATGTTTGTTGTTCATATATTACTACTGAAATCTAATTATCATGCGCAGTTTTTAGCTACGACAGCTAGTTTTTTTCCACGATATAACCACGCTAGATCCTGACCTATCCATCGATCTATTTCTAGATCTACGCGGTACGCGCGACGAGTCTCGTATCGCGCCGAGGTTTGCCCGCGATATTTTATTATCTAATCATTTTCAATTTTCCGTATTTACATGTTACGGTTCGTCGCGACTCGCGGGTCCTCGGGTCGGAGATAAAGCGACGACCGCGACGCGTCGATCGGAAAAATCGATCGGTAGGCGCAACGATGACAAGCGCTTCTCGTATCGCGCCGAGGTTCGCCGCCCGCGATATTCTCTCATCTCGTCGTCTTCGATTTATCGTATTTACGTGTCACGGGTCATCGCGACTCCCAAGGTCGGAGATAAAACGTCGACCGCGTCTCGCGTCTTTAACGCACCTGACGCGATAACGCGATCTCTCGACCCGATTTCATCACCCCCTACCACTCGCCCCTCTCGCCCCGCTCGAGCTCCGTGGCTTCCCCGACCCCCCTCAACCCCGCTTCCCCTCTCACCATACGTACTCCCCCTTTTCTTCCCCCCTGCCCGACATGCCTCCCTCAGATATCTCAGTTTCTCACTTTATCCGCATGTTCACTCTCTCACTCTTACGGGAGTTTCCAAAGCAAGGTGGGTTAGAACCGGCCTTACTCATCTACTGCAAACAGCGAAAGATTTGATACATGCTGATTGTAAAATATAGGAGATCAGTATTCACAACAGTGGAATCTTTGTATATTGTAAAATATTTGTAAAATATAGGAGATCAGTATTTACAACAGTGGAATCTTTGTATAAATGTTTCTTCGCTTTAATTCTAATCATCTTTTTTAAAACTATATCCATCCATGATATTTGTATTAATTGTAAGTCTACGTCTAGTATGTATAACAATGTAAATCTATCTACGTCTAGTATGTATATCAATATAACAATGTAAGTCTATTTACGTCTAGTATGTATATCTATATAACAATGTGAGTCTATCTACGTCTAGATTTTTAGTTTTTTTATATTTATTTTACATTTTAAAATACATAAAGCAGGATTTTATTAATATTAACGAGGAAATGTAAAGATATTTTGTATATTTATTATTTTATAGCTTATTGTAATTAATATTAATAATGATCTAAATAAAAAATATTTTTATAATTAGGAGCCCCGCTATTTGAGAATCGATTTCTTTGGTATCATTATTATAAATTTTACATTTTAAAATACATAAAGCAGGATTTTATTAATATTAACGAGGAAATGTAAAGATATTTTGTATATTTATTATTTTATAGCTTATTGTAATTAATATTAATAATGATCTAAATAAAAAATATTTTTATAATTAGGAGCCCCGCTATTTGAGAATCGATTTCTTTGGTATCATTATTATAAATTTTACATTTTAAAATACATAAAGCAGGATTTTATTAATATTAACGAGGAAATGTAAAGATATTTTGTATATTTATTATTTTATAGCTTATTGTAATTAATATTAATAATGATCTAAATAAAAAATATTTTTATAATTAGGAGCCCCGCTATTTGAGAATCGATTTCTTTGGTATCATTATCATAAATTTTACATTTTGAAATACATAAAGCAGGATTTTATTAATATTAACGAGGAAATGTAAAGATATTTTGTATATTTATTATTTTATAGCTTATTGTAATTAATATTAATAATGATCTAAATAAAAAATATTTTTATAATTAAAAGCCCCGCTGTTTGCGAATGGATTTCTTTGGTATCATTGTTATAAAATAATTACTGTTTATTTTTAACTTAAAATAATAATCTACATAACCAAAAACTTAAGATAAAAGACAGTACTGGACAAAATAAATCATACACCTTTCAACAAATTGAATTTGTTAGTATAACTATTCTTTTAACAAGCAAATAGATTATTAGATACAGGAAAGTCGAAGCATTTCAAAGTATTTAAATAAAGAAAATATGAAATAATAAAAATTATGCTCAATTCTTTTGTAAAAAATTTATTATTCAATATTGTTACATTTTGCCATGGACAAAATAAATCATACATTTATATAGTATAACGTAGGGAACTATCAATATTACATTTCATCGTTCTGCTGTTGTTCGTCATTCTATTGTTTGTTTACATTGTATGTACGACTAGAATTTACGTGTTCGGTGAGTTAGTAGTAATGACGAGCAAGAACAATGTCACGGAAGCAAATTTCTCTTGATATCCGAAATCTGGTCATTCGCGACCGACAGAATGGTGAATCTTTTAGGATAATTGCTAATAAATACTCGATCTCTGTTGGAGCAGTGCAACACATCTGGAGAAAATATGAAACACATGGAATTGTGGCAAATTATTCCGGAAAAGGTCGAAAGCGGGCTACAACTTTTCGTGACGATACCAGAATCATTCGAATGGTAAAACAAAATCCGAAGCTATCATCAAAAAACATTGTGGAATCGATGAACCTGACTGTCAGCAGTCGTACTGTGCGTCGTAGGTTGAGGGAATCTGGATTAAAAAGCGTGTTCGCATCAAAGCGTCCCTTCATCAATAAAATAAATAAGAAAAAGCGATTCGAGTTTGCCAAGAAGTACGCGAATATGTCTCTAGACTTTTGGAAAAAAGTATTGTGGTCTGATGAGAGCAAGTTTGAATTATTTGGACAAAAACGGCGATCTAGGGTGTGGCGAAAACCTGGTGAGGCTCTTAAAGAAGTAAATATTCAGAAGACTGTAAAACACGGAGGCGGTAATATTATGGTATGGGGATGCTTTACATGGTCTGGTATCGGTAATTTGGCTCGAATTGAAGGCATTATGACGGCAGAAGGATATATTGATGTATTGTGCGAGAATTTGGAAGAATCTCTTTTAAAATTGGGTTTAGAAAACAACTTTATCTTCCAGCAAGATAATGACCCTAAGCATAAGGCGAAGAAAACCACTGCATTTTTCAAATCTAATAAGGTAAAACTGCTCGAATGGCCGCCACAATCACCAGATTTAAACCCAATTGAAAATTTGTGGGCTTATTTGGACGTGAACGTGAATAAAACGAACGTAAGTGACAAGACATCGTACTATGCAACACTCCAGAAGGCCTGGGAGGAAATTAATCCTGAATACTTAAAGAAATTAGTCGAGAGTATGCCTCGCCGACTGGAAGCGGTATTGAAAGCCAAAGGTGGCCATACCAAGTACTAATCACCATTAGAATTAACTTTATTTATTTGTTAACTATTACTTCTAAAAGTGTATGATTTATTTTGTCCAGAACAAAATGTAACAATATTGAATAATAAATTTTTTACAAAAGAATTGAGCATAATTTTTATTATTTCATATTTTCTTTATTTAAATACTTTGAAATGCTTCGACTTTCCTGTATCTAATAATCTATTTGCTTGTTAAAAGAATAGTTATACTAACAAATTCAATTTGTTGAAAGGTGTATGATTTATTTTGTCCAGTACTGTACATATATAAAAAATTTAAAAAAAAAACGAAACAAATATATATCGAAAGTCCTGCTATTTCAGAAACGATTCCTTTGGTTTAAAGTAATCTACATACATAAAAGCTTAAAATAACATAAGAGATTAAAATACATACATAAAAGCTTAAAATAACATGAGCTTAAAATACATACATAAAAACTTAAAAAAAACAAAAATATTATATATGTATTATTTTCTCTCTCCTCTGCCTCTTCCCCGTTTGCCCCAATGATAATTGGCTGAGGACAGTTTGTATAAGAACTTCATAAATCTTTCTTCTTGTTTACATATTCCTGCGACCCTTCCTCTTGGTCTGCGATCTATGAATTATTAAAATTAACAGATCATTTATATATGTTTTTATAATGGTGCAAAGACAAATATACACTACGTAAATAATACAAAAAATATATAATATGTAAAGAAAATATATATAATCTTTTAATAAATTAAAATTAAA
Source organism: Formica aquilonia x Formica polyctena (assembly GCA_907163055.1). Lineage (NCBI taxonomy): Eukaryota > Metazoa > Arthropoda > Insecta > Hymenoptera > Formicidae > Formica > Formica aquilonia x Formica polyctena. The sequence goes on from CAJQTV010000266.1 coordinate 8,725, forward strand.
TATAATTAATTAATTAAATTAAAATATTTTACCTGGTCTCATATTTTCATTATGCTGATCTGCTACAAGATTAGTATCGATGGCGACGGGATCGGCGATCACAGAACTAGCGGCGACAAAGTTAGCGGTCACTGGACCAGCGGCAATGGGGTTAGTGGCGACGCGATCAGCAGCTACGCGACCCGTCGCAACGTTAGCGGTTGCAATGCGACCGGCGGCAACGCGACCGGTTGCGACGTGACCGTCGACGATGCGACTGATTGAGACACCACCGGCAACAGGATCGGCGGCGACGGGAGCGGCTACGACCAGTGATGCCAGAATTGCCACGCTAGCAACACGCAACCGTAGTGGAGGGGATGACGCACACAAGCGCAAACCGCGTACGTGTGAGCTCGGCGCTTCGGCTGGCTTCGGACAGCAGAAGAGGACAGACATACTGTTTTCTGTCTCCCTTCTTCTTATCGAGCCGGCACGAAGACCGGGCGGTACACGTCGCTTGGTCGCTTCTCGATTGTCGCTTCTTGCTATGCCTTAAATGTTTTTTTCAGCCTTTTCGTATGAGATATATTATCTATTATATATCTATTATATAATATATTTATGATTAAGATACGTATATAAATTACTTAAAGTTTTTAATCCACGTAAAAATGCATTTTAAATCGATGATTTGAAAGAAGGAATATCCGTGTGGAGACAACAAAAGGAAAAATCATACATTTTATTGGATGAAAAATGTATCGATTTTCCGACAAATGATTAAAAATAATGGAAAGTACTATAAGAAAGTTTAAATATTTAAAAAATATGTCATATAATAATATTTAACTTTAGTTTCTATACATATACATTTACAATATTGTTACGATACACAAACGTATATACGGACCACATATATATGTTTGTGTCGTTGTCAAACAATACTGAATGATGATTTTCCACACCACCTATATGAGGTACCACCAATGGCGCGTAAGATTTTTTTAACGTGGATCTTCGCCTGTAGCCATATCATACCACATTATAATATATAATATGCTCTATTGTATCTGTCATTTATAGAATATTTTTTGCACACTTGCTTTTGCAAATGTGATGTCAATTAGTGACAATAATTTTTTTACACACTTGCTTTTGCAAATGTGATGTCAATTAGTGACAATAATTTTTTTACACACTTGCTTTTGCAAATGTGATGTCAATTAGTGACAATAATTTTTTTACACACTTGCTTTTGCAAATGTGATGTCAATTAGTGACAATAATTTTTTTACACACTTGCTTTTGCAAATGTGATGTCAATTAGTGACAATAATTTTTTTACACACTTGCTTTTGCAAATGTGATGTCAATTAGTGACAATAATTTTTTTACACACTTGCTTTTGCAAATGTGATGTCAATTAGTGACAATAATTTTTTTACACACTTGCTTTTGCAAATGTGATGTCAATTAGTGACAATAATTTTTTTACACACTTGTTTTTGCAAGTGTGATGTCAATTAGTGACAACAATTTTTTTTGCACATTTGCTTTTACAAATATGATGTCTATTAAAGACAAAATTTGTTTTACGAACATATCATAACGCGAGAAAAGCTCTTTATTGTATTATATTAATAATAATGCCATAAATAATACTATTTATTTTATTTTAAACGTTATTATTGCATATTAGTAACCGAAGTACTAGCAATATCATTATCAGCAGCATATAGTGTTAAACTGCTCTTTTTCTTAGGACAAATAGAATATAATTTGTCTGACGACATGAGAGACAAATGGTTTTCATTTATCTCCATATCTAAAACTGTTTCTTTTCTTGCTTTTAATGCTGATTTTAAACACACAACTAGCGTTTATACATGCAGACGAAAGCTTATTTCTTTTTTTTGTTTTTAAATCTGATAGCAAAGAAAACATTCTTTCTGGGTCGGCATTTGAATTTGGAAGTGATCTAACAGCATTCAAAAGAGACTTCATATTGGGATATGTACGTTTTAAAATTTCTTTCCACATTTCATCAAAGTTTAATTTTGAAAGATGTTCTTTTTCTGCTGTTGTAAAATCTAGATGTAAAGTATGCCACTCTTTTTTTAAAGCATTTTCGTCAAAGCCACCGAGGGTTTGAGCAATAAAAGAAACATCATTAAATGATGTTTCTCTGTCAATACTACATAATGCTGTGTTGAATTGGAAAACTGTTAATTTACATAAAAATTTATCTTTAATGGGCAATCTTTTACTAATTTCCTCGGCAGCAGTCACGTAAAATTGCAGACAATTATCTCGAACATTTCCAATTATGTCTGCGTGTCCTTTTTTCATTAAACTTTCGAGATATTCTTCACATTCATATCCTAAATTTATATCATTTAAAGATTTATGGTTTTCTTTTTCAGAAAATTTAAAATCATTACATACATTTTTTACAAGCTCTGGTTTCAAAAAATGTTTGGAAATTCTTATTAAAAGTTCCAATGACTTTGGCTGCAACAAGTGAACTCTTGTTTCCACAGCTTGAAAAAATGCATTAAAAGAATTAAAAAAATTTAAAATATGCTTTAAAAATAACAAATATGCTTTTACATCCGGATTTTCCATCACAGATAATAAATTGTCTCCTGATTTAGTTTTTTCACTTATAACCATTTCAGTCAAAAAAAGCTTCGTAGTATCCCAAAAATCAAGAAGTCTCACAACACATGAATGGTGAGATAGCCATCGTGTAGTAGCTAATTTTAAAATTTTACGGTTTGTTTCCTGAAAACATTCAGTAAATTCTTCATAAATAGCAGCACGCTTAGGACTACTATTAATATAATTTGCTATCTTTTTTAAAAACTCCTCGCAATATTCCGGTATTTTAGCACATGCAGCATGTGCAGCTAATGCCGCGGAATGGCATGGACATGGAAATATTAATAAATTTGTACAAAATTCTTCTAACTTTTTTTTTAAATGAGAGATGTTTACCTGTCATGACAGATGCATTGTCGCATGACAAGGCAACAATATTTCCAAATGGAATGTTTAATTTCCACATTTCACATTTAAATGCATTAAATAATTTTTCCGCGCTACTATCTTTTGCGTCAATATTAATTAATTTAATTAATTGCGTGCGAATATCTAATGTTTCAGGATCAACATACCGTACAAGAAACGTCATCCATTTTTCATTACAAATATCAGATGTTTCATCAATAAAAATGGAAAATTTAGTATTTTGAATGCTGTTGACCACACGGTTCGTCTCGACCGGACACAATACATTCGAAATAATATTTTTACATTTTGTTCGACCCATACTCATACTTTTTAATACGTTAGGATCTTTTCCTATTTGTTGAAAAAAGTTAAGGATATTTTTTGCCGTTTGATGCGAAATATTCTTATCAGCAATTAATGCGGCATATCGAATTTTGCTGCTGATTTTTTCCGGTCTTCAAACGGCAAAAGTGAGTCATCCATCATGTTGATATTTTCATCCATGTTCATTGTTTCTGTCTTCTTTTCTTTACATATTTTTATATGTGCTTCGGATTCTGCGTGACGATAAATGTGAGATAAATCACCAATCATAGATTTATTACAAAATGAGCAAAAAAATTTATTAATGCCATCTGATATTTCACGTAACCATGGCTGAAATAATTCGATCTCTAGCCATTGTGCTTTAAATTTATATTTAGATTTTGATATATTTTTATGTGAACTTATATCAATATTATCTAATAAAGTATTTTCTTTAATATTATTTTTGTGACACGCAGAATTCGCATGTCTTAAAACATGTGTGTTGCACGAAATATTTTTATTACATATGATGCAATGATAAAAACCATCATCAGAAGATACTTTACGTATCCAACATTTAATTCTATCATCACTAAGCCAAGCTTCTGAAAAGCTTCGCTTAGATTTTTTTCTTAATTCATCACACATTTTTATAACAAAAAGTAGATAGAAACAAAGAACGAAAGAAGAATGAATAAAAGGAAAGATTAATAATAAAAAAATTAATAGAAATAATATAGAAATATAGAAATAAATATAGATATTTGAAATAACTTACAATCACAATTGCTTCAGCTTCTTGGGTACCAAGATTTTACAAGACACGTATAAAAAAATACGTTGACTCGCAAAAAGCAACAAGATTATCTTACAGAAGCGCCGTGAAACAGTAGCAGTACAACGTATAAAACAAATGCGCGGCGTATGAAACAACTTAAATAATGTCGAGTGCTTCAGTTCTCTGTGAAACATCGCACACAACGTATCGTCATGTCCCGTAAGTAAATCAAATTATTATTATTTGTATTTTTTAAGAAAGTTTAATATTTAATTTTTATCTTCTCTTTTTTCTTACATAATATACTGTATTTTTATAGAAGAAATAAATGGAGATGCGGCAAATTTGCAACAGTTGATGGAACAGTTGTTGCATCAACAAAAATTGCAAGAAGAGAGGCAACAGCTGTTGCATCAACAATTGCAATATTTGCAACAGAAGCAGGAGCAGCAGCAGCAGCAGCAGCAGCAGCAGCAGCAGCAGCAGCAGCAGCAGCAGCAGCAGCAGCAGGAGCTGCAGCCACAGCCCGAGGAAATGAATGAAAATGGTATATTTTTATTATTTATCCTTTTTCATTAAAATATTAATAAATATGCATATATCTATTTTTTCAGAAACACATCCAAAAAGAGCAGGCGGCCGATCCCGCGCCCGCTGGTATTACCAGCGGGGAGGCAGAAGAAATAGAGGCAGTGGCCGAGGAAGGGGCGGCTCTGGCGGCCGGGGAAGAGGCGTCCCTGGCGGCCGAGGAAGAGGCGTCCCTGGCGGCCGAGGAAGAAATACGTGGGGCCGTAGTGGTCCCACAGTAATCAAAAATTATATTTTTAATTAAAAATAAAACAAAATAAAAATTAATAAAAAATAATATATAATTGGGGAATAATTATTTAAAAAATTTTTTCCTTTATCCTTTTTTCCTTCATATAAAATAGAGCATATTATATAATCTAATGTGGTATGATATGGCTACAGGCGAAGATCCACGTTAAAAAAATCTTACGCGCCATTGGTGGTACCTCATATAGGTGGTGTGGAAAATCATCATTCAGTATTGTTTGACAACGACACAAACATATATATGTCCGTATATACGTATATACGTTTGTGTATCGTAACGATATTGTAAATGTATATGTATAGAAACTAAAGTTAAATATTATTATATGACATATTTTTTAAATATTTAAACTTTCTTATAGTACTTTCCATTATTTTTAATCATTTGTCGGAAAATCGATACATTTTTCATACAATAAAATGTATGATTTTTCCTTTTGTTGTCTCCACACGGATATTCCTTCTTTCAAATCATCGATTTAAAATGCATTTTTACGTGGATTAAAAACTTTAAGTAATTTATATACGTATCTTAATCATAAATATATTATATAATAGATATATAATAGATAATATATCTCATACGAAAAGGCTGAAAAAAACATTTAAGGCATAGCAAGAAGCGACAATCGAGAAGCGACCAAGCGACGTGTACCGCCCGGTCTTCGTGCCGGCTCGATAAGAAGAAGGGAGACAGAAAACAGTATGTCTGTCCTCTTCTGCTGTCCGAAGCCAGCCGAAGCGCCGAGCTCACACGTACGCGGTTTGCGCTTGTGTGCGTCATCCCCTCCACTACGGTTGCGTGTTGCTAGCGTGGCAATTCTGGCATCACTGGCTACGACAGGACTGGCAGCGATGGGGCCGGCGTCGTTGGGAGCGGCTGCGACGGGGCTGGCAGCAATGGGGCCGGCGGCGACGGGAGCAGCTACAACAGGGTTGGCAGCGATGGGGCTGGCTGCGACGGGAGCGGCTGCGACGCGACGGGTGACGGCGACGGAAGTGGCTACGACGCGACCGGCAGCGGCGACGAGACAAGGGGCAGCGGTGGAACCGGTAGCGATGAGATCAGCGGCAGCGGTAGGACCGGCGGCGACGGGATCAGCGGCAGTGGTGAGAACGGCGGCGATGAGATCATCATCATCATTAAAAGAAAGACCTCTGAAGATATCTTCTTCCTCATCATCTACTACCATCTAAAATTTTTTAAATAAAATAATAATATTAAATATAAAGAATTGATATTAAAGATGATACTTACTTGTTCTTTATCCATTTTTTATTTCGAAGAGACGTTACTTCTTCTTCTTTAACGGAGGTCACGTTACTATAACTTATTTTCGTTATGAAGCACTCGTAATAATCGTAATAACCGTAATCGTAATAACCGTAATCCTAATCGTAATCGTAACAACCGTAAAGCCCGTATCAGACTACGCATTAAAGATTGAGATTGAAGATTTAAGATTGAAATTTGACCAATCAGGACAAAGAAATTTTAGTTCCTTTTGTTCTGATTAGTCAAATTCCAATCTTTAATCTTCAATTTTCAATGCATAGTCTGATACGGGCTTAATAACCGTAATTGCAGGGTGTTTTCCAGCAAGGTATACAGATGACAGTGTAGCACACAGTATCACACGATTGGCTATCAAATACAGAATTTTAAATTTCTTCATTTGACAGCCAATCATGTGGTATCGTGTGTTACATTGTGTCATCTGTGTACATTGCTGGAAAATACCCGTAATAACCGTTAATAACCATAAACGAAGAATAAATGTGTAACGACAGGGTCGTCACTAATACTGTAAATATTGTAAATATGTTAAATATGTTTAAAATATCAATATGTATAACCTCGCATGCCTCACTGTCTCTTCCTGCTATACCTATCCTGCTTGCGCATGCGCTACTCATGCTATCTCGCTCGCACGCTCGCCGCCCGTGCTATCTCGCTTGCACGTACGCCGCTCGCGCTATCGCGCTTGCCCCCACGGCGAACCGACTCCCACCGACGAACCGACAACGCGTAGTGGGGGCGCTGGCCGGGTATATAAGCCCGGCCGGCCGAGACATCGAGACCAGATCCTGTCCCGACATCCTGCTCCTGACACCGACCTGACCACTACCTCTTGGGGCTAAGGTTTTCTTAGCTCTGCCAGGTTTTCTGGCTCTCTCTACCTTACGGGCTGAGGTTTTCTCGGCCCTGCCGGGTTTTCCGGTTCCTCGAACCAGCCCGGGATGAGGTTTTCTCAGCCCCGCCGGGTTTTCCGTCGCTGGCGGAGCTCGACGTGACACTCGGGCCTGCCGGCAATACCAAGCCGCCTAGCCTAACCGTAGTAATAAGTGCATGTAGATACCGCGCCGTAATTATAAGCCTGCTAGAAATAAGTCCGGTTAGCTATAAGACCGCGCCTGCGAATCACGCTGTAATTATAAGCCCGCTAGTAATAAGTCCGGGTAACGGTAAGTCCGTGCTTGCGAACCGCGCCGTAATTATAAGCCTGCTAATTATAAGTCCGTACCTGCGAATCGCGCCGTAATTATAAACTGCTAGGAATAAGCCCGACCGGGATAACCGCGTCACGATTAACCCGCGTGTAAATAACGTCCCCGTAGATACTAAGCTAGCGCGCATGTAAATAAAATCCTAGTTAAGTCAAATCCGCTTCACGCTGCACGCCGCTTCGCGCCGACCGCTTCGCGCTTACGCTTCCCGCTGCGCTCGCGTCTGCCACCCAGCGCACGCCGCCTAACACCGCACGGCCCCGCACGCTACTCTGTAAATATTTCTCTTTCAATAAACTATCTTTCTATCTGTACTGTCTACGCAAGCTTGAATCTCTCCTCCTCTCGAACCCGGACACCGACGAGCCGATCCGAGCGTCGAGCGAGGTGACTGCGTTTCATGGCGCCCGGACAGGGACCTGCCCAGTAGAGACTCCAGTTTGCGTGCGCACTCCGATGAAAATCTCCTGGATATACTTGCTAACGAAAGCCCAGCTCGCGACTAAACTAGTGTCCCACGGCCTCGATAGTACCGGAAATATCGAAGCGTTGCGATATCGACTGTGTCAGTTCGTAACTAAGAATCCCGGGCTGTTCCCCGAATACGGCAACACCGACATGCCAAACAAAGGGGAGACAACGCCGGTACGGCCCGAGCCGGACACCGACCATACCGAGCCGAACCCAGACCATACCGAGACGACACCAGACCACGCTGAAGCGACGCCACGCGACCCCACCGCAGTGTTAGATCGAATCCGGAAATGGGGCCTGTGCTTCGAAGGCAAAGACCCGTTCGCGTTCCTCGAGCGACTAGACGAACTCAAGCGATCCTACCGCTACGCCGACGAGTTATTCCTCCTCGGGCTGCCAGAGATGTTGCGAGGGAACCCTCTGCTATGGTACCGTAATAATTACGAGGATTGGGCGACCTGGGACGACTTCTGTACCGCCTTCCGATCGAAATAGCTCCCACCGGACTACCAGGACCAGCTGCGACAGGATGCCCAGGCCCGGAGGCAAAGATCGGGGGAATCCTTCGACCAGTACGCCACGGACCTGCTGACGATGATGAGGCGTGCCGGGGGCTACACACCAAGAGAGAAGACCCGCCTGCTATATAACAACTTGCACTCCAGCTACCAGCTATACATTCGGCCGGCAGAAGCCACCAGCGTAGCCGAGCTTAGCACACGGGCAACCGAGCACGAAAAGGTCCTCCGCCGGCGAAAGGAAGAACAACCGCCGCTACGAAGCGTGCCCCGCGCACCGATTGCGGCCGCCGCCTACAGCAGAGAAGAGTGCTGTTGGCGATGCAAACAGCGTGGCCACACACGCCAAGCGGCCACCACGCAAATTCTGCTCCCGTTGCGGCAAGGACGGCGTACTCACCCGAGACTGCCACCCGCTGTCGGGAAACGGCCCACGGGCCGGGGAACCAGCGACCGCCACCCGACCCGACCGAACCACATAAGGTTCACACCTAGGCCACACCTAAAGATCCGCCTGCTCAGTCGACACCTGTGGGCATTGCTTGACTCCGGCTCCGAAATGTCATTCGTGAATCCGGCAATTGCGAAACGAGCCACGTACTGCGGCCACCCCCCTCAGAGGGTAGACCAGCAGATTAACTTGGCCGACGGCACCACAGTTCCGATCACCCATACGATCAACCTACCGATCGCTACCGCCGAACGAACGGTGCTACATACGTTCCAGGTCATGCCAAATCTCAGTGGCCCTGTCCTGATAGGCATCGACCTCTGGGCCAAGCTCGGGGTCGCGCTACCGGCGCCTCCGGGCCCGAACACCAATACCCGAGCCAGGGTGTGCGAGATCTCGACCGGATTGACCCCGCGAACCAAGGACGAGGACCGGCGGCTAAGAGAGTTCCTGGACAGGGAACTGGCCGCGTTTGACGCAATACGCGGCCCAACAGACCGTATCGAGCATCGCATCCATCTCACCACCGACCAGCCGATCAAGCAACGGTACCGAACCCGCAATCCGGCCATGCAAGCCGTTATCGATCAGGAGGTCCGAAAGATGGAGGAAGCCGGCGTTATCGAACCATCGCAAAGCGCCTGGAGTTCCCCGGTAGTGCTCGTCAAGAAAAAGGACGGCACATACCGGTTTTGCATTGACTTCCGAAAGTTAAACGAAGTCACGCGGAAAGATGCGTACCCGCTACCGCACATCGCGGCGACGCTAGACAAGCTCCGGGGCGCGAAATATCTCACAACGCTGGACCTCAAACACGGGTACTGGCAAGTAACGTTGGCACCCGAGAGCCGACCTGCCACCGCCTTCACCGTACCGGGAAGAGGGCTAATGCAGTTCCGAACTATGCCATTCGGGCTGCATTCGGCCCCCGCCACGTTCCAGCGCCTATTGGACGCCGTCTTGGGGCCCGAGCTCGAACCCCACGTCCTGGTCTATTTGGACGACATCGTGATAGCCAGTCCGACCTTTGAAGACCATCTCAAACACCTGGCCGAGGTGTTCCCCCGATTACGAACCGCCAAGCTGCGACTCAATACCGAGAAATGCCACTTCTGCCGGAATAGCCTTCGTTATCTGGGGCACATCGTGGACCGACAGGGAATCCGCACCGACCCGACCAAGATCAGCGCAATCACCAACTGGCCGGCACCCACTAACTTGCGGCAAGTCCGCCAATTCCTCGGCTTCGCCTCGTGGTACCGGCGATTTATAGCCGACTTCTCCACCGTCATCGCGCCACTAACCCGCCTCACGTGCAAAAACGCACGCTGGACGTGGACCGAGGTCGAGGATCAGGCCTTCAGGAGCCTCAAGACGGCCTTAACATCCGCACCAGTGTTGGCGTGTCCCGACTTCGAGAAGCCTTTCACGCTGCAAACCGACGCCAGCGCACACGGGCTAGGAGCCGTGCTCACGCAGCAGCTTCCGGAGGGGGAACGAGTAGTCGCATACGCCAGCAGGACGCTAAACCACGCCGAGCGCAATTATAGCGCCACCGAACTGGAGTGTCTCGCCGTAGTCTGGGGGATACGACGGATGCGGGATTACCTGGAAGGGTACTGCTTCACGGTGGTGACTGACCACCAGTCGTTGCGGTGGCTTCAACGCCTGGAAGCCCCGTCGGGTCGACTCGCCCGTTGGCTCTTCGAGCTCCAACAACACGACATGGAGATAAAATACCGCCGGGGCTCGCAGAACCAGGTAGCCGACGCGCTCTCTCGCCAGCCAGAGGTCGCCGTAGCACGACCAACACCACCGTGCACCTGGTATCGTCGGATTAGCCAAGACGTACGAACCCGACCCGCCGACCGACCCGACTACCAAATGCGCAACGGACGGCTGTACCGACACATCTTCCATGACTTGGACTTCCGGGAGACACCGGCAGACGAACAATGGAAGCAGTGCGTACCCACAACCAAACGACCCGCCCTGCTCAGACGCTGGCACGATGACCCCGCCGCCGGCCACTTAGGAACCGCCAAAACTATCACCCGGATCGCGCAACAATATTATTGGCCAGGGATGTTCCGCGATATCGCGCGGTATGTACGCTCCTGCACCACCTGTCTGGCCCACAAAGCCTCACAGCGACGGCCAGCCGGAAACCTCCACACCAGTCCGGTCACCGCACCGTGGCAGCAGGCCTCTATCGACCTGGTCGGGCCGCTACCCCGCTCCAACCGCGGACACACATGGCTTCTCACAACGCAAGACCGGTTTACGAAGTGGGTCGAGCTCGCGCCGCTGCGGAAGGCCACCGCAGCTAACGTAACGAAGGCCTTCAGCCAGCAGGTCATCTACTGCCACGGGTGCCCCCAAACACTGCTGTCGGATAACGGGACGCAGCTCAAATCAGCCCAACTGGCAAAGCTGCTACAGACCTTCGGCATCCAGCACCGCACCACGCCACCGTACACACCACAGTGTAATCCGGTCGAGCGAGCGAATCGGACCATCAAGACCATGGTCGCGCAGTACGTGGGCAGAAACCAAAAAGCCTGGGATGAGCATATACCCGCCCTCCAGTACGCGTTTAATACCGCCTGGAATGTGGCCACCGGGTACACTCCGGCCTACCTCAACCATGGCAGAGAGTTAGCCCGGCCGCACCCCGAAGATCGGCAACACCAAGAAGCCGCCGCCGCACCGGAAACCACCGAGCGACATCTGCGGGAGGCGCACGAGCTCGTGCGAATTCACCTGGCCCGAGCATTTCAACACCAGGAGCGCCACTACAACCTACGGCGACGAAACTGGCGGCCACGAATTGGGGAACTCCTGTGGAAAATGAGCCACCCCCTCTCTAAAAAAGCCAACGCGTTTAACGCGAAATTAGCCCCAAAGTTTGTGGGGCCCTTGGAAATACGACGGATTATATCGCCGGTAATCGTAGACCTGCGAGATACACGGGGGCACTGGCACCGCCACGTCCACATCCAAGAGCTAAAAGAGCACCCGGACCAGACCGAAGACGACCAAGGCACGGGAAGGAACGATCCCGACCAACCGAGGGCACCGCCCCCAAACAACGCCGCCTTGACGCCGGTCCTGGCCGCTGACCACCGTCGGTACGGCCGAACAACACCCGAGGACGCTCGGCTAGCCGCGACAACAACCCGCGCCACACCCCGCGAACGGTATAAAAATCCGCGAGCCGGGAAATCGAGCGATCAATCGGTCGTTAGCCACGATGCCGACTCCATCAGAGCGCGCCCAATTAGAGGCACTATTCGGGAAATGGTCGTCCGACAGCGACCTCTCGGACGCACCGGCACCGCCTCCCGCCGACCCACCGTACGAAACAACTCCGCCCCGAGCCGACGCCACCCGCCGACCACCGCCACGGGTCGGCACATATATACAACGGGGCGACGCCGAAACAAGGAGGAAAGCCCTCCTACTGACCACCCCGCCGCCGCCACCAGATCGCCGCCGGCTGAACCGCGGGCGAACATCGGCCCCGACGCCACGGCCCGTACGACCCAGTCCGGCCGTCAGGGAAGCGCCGCCACCAGCGGAGCCACGACCGCTGGCGCGAGCGCCGACAAGCACGCGCCCGCCATCGCGTCCGGCCCCGACGTCACGGCCCAGCCCGGCCGTCAGGGAGACGCCGCCTCAACGAGCGGAGCCGCGACCACGGCCACCGACGCGAACACCGGCGCCAACCATCGGGCACCCGACGCCGACATCCGGACGATGCATCGCCGAAGCAGCCGGCCCGCGACAAACGCCATGCGCCGCCACGGCCCAACCGACCCGCAGACCGACAGCCGCCGGCCGTCAGCGGCCCGTGGGAGCTCGCCCGCCGGAGCCAACTACGGTCCACGTGACACCCGGGCGATCCATCCACGTACCGCACACCGCCCGACACGTCGAGCGGCGAGTGGACTCCGGAGGGCCAGTGGGTCCTCCGCTTCAATCACGACGGGACCCTCCGGAGCACCCACCTCAAGCGGGCCAACCCCAACCAGGCCACGCCGGCACGCTCCACACCAAGGGGGGGGGGGTGATGTAACGACAAGGTCGTCACTAATACTGTAAATATTGTAAATATGTTAAATATGTTTAAAATATAAATATGTATAACCTCGCATGCCTCACTGTCTCTTCCTGCTATACCTATCCTGCTTGCGCATGCGCTACTCATGCTATCTCGCTCGCACGCACGCCGCCCGTGCTATCTCGCTTGCACGTGCGCCACACGTGCTATCTCGTTCGCACGCACGTCGCTCGCGCTATCGCGCTTGCCCCCACGGCGAACCGACTCCCACCGACGAACCGACAACGCGTAGTGGGGGCGCCGGCCGGGTATATAAGCCCGGCCGGCCGAGACATCGAGACCAGATCCTGTCCCGACATCCTGCTCCTGACACCGACCTGACCACTATCTCTTGGGGCTAAGGTTTTCTTAGCTCTGCCAGGTTTTCTGGCTCTCTCTACTTTACGGGCTGAGGTTTTCTCAGCCCTGCCGGGTTTTCGGGTTCCTCGCACCAGCCCGAGCTGAGGTTTTCTCAGCCCCGCCGGGTTTTCCGATTTTCCGTTGCTGGCGGAGCTCGACGTGACACTCGGGCCTGCCGGCAATACCCAGCCGCCTAACCTAACCGTAGTAATAAGTGCATGTAGATACCGCGCCGTAATTATAAGCCCGCTAGTAATAAGTCCGGGTAACGGTAAGTCCGCGCTTGCGAACCGCGCCGTAATTATAAGCCTGCTAATTATAAGTCCGTACCTGCGAATCGCGCCGTAATTATAAACCGCTAGGAATAAGCCCGACCGGGATAACCGCGTCACGATTAACCCCCGTGTAAATAACGTCCCCGTAGATACTAAGCTAGCGCGCATGTAAATAAAATCCTAGTTAAGTCAAATCCGCTTCACGCTGCACGCCGCTTCGCGCCGACCGCTTCGCGCTTACGCTTCCCGCTGCGCTCGCGTCTGCCACCCAGCGCACGCCGCCTAACACCGCACGGCCCCGCACGCTACTCTGTACATATTTCTCTTTCAATAAACTATCTTTCTACCTATACTGTGTCTACGCAAGCTTGAATCTCCCCTCCTCTTGAACCCGGACACCGACGAGCTGATCCGAGCGTCGGGCGAGGTGACCGCGTTACAAATGTATTCCGCATGTAGTAGCATGATTGCTCAATGAGCGCTCAATGAGCGGCTGTTTGTGATTGGCATATGCTTTTAGACTTTAGATCCTAAACCAATCACGAAAAGTAGTTCAATGTGTGCTTCAATTAGTGATCTTTCAAGGAATGATCGGCATAACCATCGCTATTTATTTTAAAAGCGGAAGTGATATGTTCAGCGGCAAAACCAATATAATAATATAATAATAGTATATAATATAATAATAATATAATAATAATAATAATAGATATAATGATAATAGTAATAATAATAATAATAGTAATAGTTTTTATTGAAAGTCTAATAATTTTGTGTTGTTTACAAACATAAGTTTGTTTTATTGTCTTTTTCTTGCACTCTCTATCTGTCTCTCTCTCAGCTTCCGGTTTTAAGATAAATGGCCGCCGACCAATAAAAAACGATACTGCTTATGCCGATTACTTCCTAGAGGATTACTAATTCCAACGTGAGCGGTCGTGTTGTATCATAGATATATTACATAAAAAAACCTCACAAAGGTTAAAAAAATACGCCAAGTATATAAAATATCCCAACTTGTACGCAAAAAAAGTTTATTATTTATTCCTAAAAAATAACTTTTAAAACAATTTTTCCTTGAAAGATAATTTTCATACAAAATAAAAAACTAAAAAATGATTTTTCTCTAAAAAATAGAAACCTTTAAAAAATCAAAAATCAAAACTAAATATGAAATCAAGTTAACTGGCCAAGTACATAGAAGCAGTTCAGTTTGTAAGAGTTTGTAATTTAAAATAGTATTTGTTTGATAAAATCAATCTTGCATTTATAGAAATATTATAGATTCTCTCCAGAAAATTAAAATGCATTTTATTTTTATAAAATTACGCTATTATGCCCCCCCCCCCAAATGAAGATTATATATACTATATAAAATAGCACAATTGTATGTATGTATGTATGTATGATTTATTCGTCCCCTTGGGGTTTGAAGGCGTTTTTTTTCGGAACGTACCCAAACCTTTACATTTTCTTACAAACTCCTCTGCCTTTCCATCCTTTACCCGACCTGGCCCTTTGCGACCTAACATACTTTCCTCCCTCCCCTTCCTCGTCCCACCGTCTCCCTCCCACTTCCCCTCTCCCCACCTTCCCTACTTTACCCCCCCTATCTTCTCTCTTCTCTCTCTTCTCTCCTTCCCGTCCCTCTTTCCCTTTCAGTTTCCTCTCTCTTATTCCTCTCTCTTCATCCTCTATCTCTCCTTCCTCTCGTCCCATATCCATTCTCTCCCATCTATCCAGATCCTTCTGTTACCTACCACCACGCTTCTTCCATACCCTCTTTCCATCTTCGCTTTTCATCCTCCATCTCATTCTTCTCTCCTCCATCGTTAAGTCCTCGTCCACGCCTATCTTCCACAATCTCCTTATCTCACTTCCTTTTTCCAATATCTCGTCCTTGTCCTCTTCTTTATCCATTTCCACTAATAATACCTTTTCCCCCCCGCCTCTACTCTTTCCACTACCCCTCTCAATTTTATCCTTCTCCCCAATACCTCCTCCATTACATCTACCATCACCTCCCTTCTCTCCTCCGGCTCTTTCCCTTCCACGCCTCTTCACACTACATTTCTTCTCCTTCTTTCTCCTCTTGTCCTTTCCTCCTCTTTTCTTCTCTCTTCTATGTTCCTCTCTTCTCTCCTACTCATCTTCTCTTCCTTCACCCTCCTTTCCTTCCTCACTTTACTCCATTCTTCTTTCCCTCCATTCTTCTCTTCTTCTCTCTCCTTCTCTCTTCTCCTCCTAGTCCTCTCCTTCTCCTCGTCCTCCTTTCTACTTCTTATCTCCTTCTTCTCTCTTCTTTCATTACCTTACTCCATTCTTCTTTCCCTCCATTCCCTTCTTCTTCTCTCTCCTCCTCTCTTTTCCTCCTATTCCTCTCCTTCTTATCTCCTTCAACTCTCTTCCAATTCTTTCTTTTCTTTCTCCTCCTGTGCTCTCTTCCGTGCTCTCCTCTATCCTTTCCCTCCTCTCTCTCCCTCTTCTCCTTCTCTCTCCTTTTTTCTTCCCTTCTCCCGACCTGCTCGCCCTCTTCTCCTCCTTTCCTCTCTCTTCTCTCTCTCCTCCTACCCTACTCCCTCCTTCCTCTTCTCTCTCTCCCGCTTCCTCTTCGCTTTCCTCCTTCCACCAGTATTCTCTTTCCCTTCTCTCTACTCTTGCACCTAAATCTAAACCTTTCTTCTCCCTTTTTTTCCTTACCTTTCTTTCTTTTTCACTGCCTGTCTCTTCTGCTTCCTCTCTCCTTTCCTCCTATTTCACTACAATTACCTCCGTCACTGCTCCCCTTGCTCCCCCTATGCCTCTCTTTTTCCCTGATCCCTCGCCTCCTCTCTCTCTTCTTCTCCCTCCTCTTCACTTTCCTCTTCTTGCGACACCGTTGTTTCCTCCTCCTTTTCTCTCCTTCCTCTCGCTCTCTCTTCTCTCCATAGTTTCAGCTCCTTCCTTATTCCGCTTACCTCCCCCACCAGCTCCTTCAACCACTTTTCCATGTCCTCCATCTATTTTTCTTTCCTCCCGTTTTCTTTTCCCAGCCTTCTTACTTCTCTCCCTTTCTTTCTTCCCTCTCACTCTCCCTTCCACCTTTATCTCCTTCCTTCTCTTTCCTTCCTGTCCTCTTCCGCTCTTCTCACTCGCTTTTTTATCTCATATTCCGCCTCTCTCTCCTTTCACTTCCTTCTCCTCTCACCCCTTTTCTCACAACGCACTTTATCCTTTCCTGCTTTTCTATCCGCTGCCTTTCACCTAACCTTGCTTTCCCCTTCCACCATCTACTCCCTTCTGCCCTTTTCCTTGTCGCACTCCCCTTCTCTTCTTTCCCTTCCTCTGTTGTCCTTCTGCCTTCTGCCAGTCCCTTTTCACCTTTTTCGCTTCTATCACACCTTTATCCTTCCTTCTTTTCACTTGCTATGTATTCCATTCTTACTGCCCATTTCCGTATCGATATCCACTAACTCCCTATGTGCTCAATCCCGTTCCTTACCTACATTCGGCGCCACCTCTCGGATTTTCTCATTCAACTCTCCTCGTTCCTTTGTGCCCTATCTTATCTAACTCTCCTCTTTCTTATCGACCTCTCATCCTTCCTCTTCCTCTCAGCCTTTCTCCTTCTATCCATCTTCTCTCTCTCTTTTTCTTCCTTCTAACCTTCAAACTGCTAAACGCCTTTGTATCCTTCTTTCTTCTATGATCATCCTTCCACTTTGTTCCCTTCACTCACGTCTGGTCCTCCCTTTTTGCTCTTCCTACTCCTTTCCTCCACTCCGATTCCTTCCTCTCTACACCAACTACCCGCGCCTTTCCCTTCGAGCACATGCCCCAACTATCTCTTCCCCAACCGCCATAAAATAACACAATTATATTGCGGATTTTATTACAAATAGTACATCATAAAACTACTTAACCCTTACTGCAATAACGTCGATCACATCGATCACCAATTTCGAGTTTAAAGTGCCCCGTGCCAAACTGATCGACTTGTTTTGAAATTAATCATAAGCTTTACCAGATAGACCTGAAACGAAAAGGATTAAAATTAAAGTGACATACAAATACTTGGCGTGCCCGTGTCGCATTATAAGTCATATATTTTTGTTAATATATTGATAATGATTTTTGATAATCCTTTGGAAATTTTTATTTCAGATCGGGCACACCAAGTTTTTGTATGTCACTTTAATTTTAATTCTTTTCGTTTCAGGTCTATCTGGTAAAGCTTACGATTAATTTCAAAACAAGTCGATCAGTTTGGCACGAGGCACTTTTAAACTCGAAATTGGTGATCGATGTGATCGACGTTATTGCAGTAAGGGTTAAGTAATTTTATGATGTACTATTTGTAATAAAATCCGCAATATAATTGTGCTATTTTATATAGTATATATAATATTTATTTGGGGGGGGGGGAGGCATAATAGCGTAATTTTATAAAAATAAAATGCATTTTAATTTTCTCGAGAGAATCTATAATATTTCTATAAATGCAAGATTGATTTTATCAAACAAATACTATTTTAAATTACAAACTGTTACAAACTGAACTGCTTCTATGTATTTGGCTAGTTAACTTGATTTCATATTTAGTTTTGATTTTTGATTTTTTAAAGGTTTTTATTTTTTAGAAAAAAATCATTTTTTAGTCTTTATTTTGTATGAAAGTTATTCTTCAAGGAAAAAATTTTTTTAGAAGTTATTTTTTAAGGATAAATAATAAACTTTTTTTGCGTACAAGTTGGGATTTTTTTATATATTTGGCGTATTTTTTTTTACCTTTGTGAAGTTTTTTTAGGTGATTTCATTGCTTTTTGTAAAAATCTATATTTTTTCTGCAAAAAATATATATACATTTTTAGCATATAATATACAGGGTGAGTCATTTTAATCAACGCACGCAAGTATCTCGTAAAGTAAGCAAGATGGAAAAAAATGTTTTATACAAAAGTTGTAGGGTTCATAGGAGGACACATGATGAAAATATGGACTTGACCTTGAGTGACCTTTTCAAGGCCAAGTCAATGTGATCGATATTTTCTTAAATGGAACCCCCCATTTTTTATTGCA
Organism: Formica aquilonia x Formica polyctena; assembly: GCA_907163055.1. Taxonomy (NCBI): domain Eukaryota; kingdom Metazoa; phylum Arthropoda; class Insecta; order Hymenoptera; family Formicidae; genus Formica; species Formica aquilonia x Formica polyctena. Next base: position 27,389 of record CAJQTV010000266.1, read on the forward strand.
TATTCTTATAGCTTATGTCGAGAGTTTTCCAAAACACTATAATAAAGTATTTTTTCATTAAGTACTTTTTGAGTTATTTTATATTTTAATCTGACATATTTTGATATAAAAATTAAAATATCTCGTAAAACATTTAGTTTTCGATAATCTTTCCGTAATACTTTTATGTTCAGAATAATGGGACAAATCAATTAGTATAAAAAAAATTGTTTTTAAGAAGAAGTATGTAATTATTTACAATGTATTTTTTTAAACAATTATTTGTTTTTCTCTTTACACTAATTGATTTGTCTCATTATTCTGAACATAAAAGTATTACGGTAAGATTATCGAAAACTAAATATTTTACGAGATATTTTAATTTTTATATCAAAATATGTCAGATTAAAATATAAAATAACTCAAAAAGTACTGAATGAAAAAATATTTTATTATAGTGTTTTGAAAAGCTTTCGAGATAAGCTACAAGAATATGCAATAAAAAATGGGGGGTTCCATTTAAGAAAATATCGGTCACATTGACTTGGCCTTGAAAAGGTCACTCAAGGTCAAGTCCATATTTTCATCATGTGTCCCCCTCTGAACCCTACAACTGTTGTATAAAACATTTTTTTCCATCTTGCTTATTTTACGAGATATTTGCGTGCATTGATTAAAATGACTCACCCTGTATAATAATATAATATAGTTTTTTATTCATGTAGAATATCTGATAATAATAAATTTCTTAATAATAATAAGTAAATCACAATAATAAAGTTTTATTGTAGAATTGGCATTCGTTAATTTTATTTTTAGTATATAATGTTCCACAGTAATATATATGTGCTTACATTATATTATCTCACAATAATACCGTACAGTTTTATTTATGTAGAATTGACATTTGTTAATTTTATTAAATCCTATATAGGCAATAAAATCTTGTATAAAGTAGCTCAATTTAACTATACTTATAAATTCATTCACTTTTGTATTACTGTAACATCATATAGACCATTCTTCAACTGTATGATGTACGACGACTTTTCCTACCGTCTCGCGGTTGAGCGATAAACGCGGCCGCCGACTCGTCCTCTCCGTCGCGCGGGTGTAGATTGCGCCGACGAACAGGAGTTAATTCGCCGAACGGGAGATGTGGAATGGTCGTTGACAAAAACGGGAAAACGGAGAAAAGGATCCACGCGCCAGGTGGGAACGGGATGTTAGGAGTTCCGCGCGTACCGTGACGAGATCCGAGAGATAATCGCGAGAATCGAACTTGGGCGCCAGATACGATGTTTCACGTATCAATTCGCGAAACACGCGAAATAGGCGCGAAATAAACGCGAAAGAAATTGCCGGAATTCGCCACGGGCAGACTAGCTCGCCTAACGGTAGAGGGGCAGGGCGAGTGTTGTCCTAACGCGATAATTTATGCAAGAGGCGACAATTACGGAAACGACAAACACAACTGAAAAGAAACTCGCCGATTAAACAAAGAAATTAACAGATTTATTAGAATAGCGGGAGCCGCAGCTCCTTGAGAATAGTAATGATAAACCGCGCGGATATACGGCGGCGGTAAAAGAAACGCGGCTGCAAGACTGGGTGTTAGACGCGGGGCGCGAAACCCCGTAATGCATACGCCGAGACCGACCCGTTAGATCGGCCGGAATGTCCGCTCGGCTTGAATTACGCCTCGCACTGCGAAGAAATTGATTATAATGTTCGTCTATAATTCGGGCGCAAGACCGAATCAATTCTCGATATCGCCTCGCCAACGGCGACCTTATCGCCCGCTATTACCGCTAAATTATTACTACGCAACTTAAGCTTAACAGGCAATTAATACAACGCGGACATGCTTCGATTTCGGACGGACATGTTACGCAGAATCGAATGCTCGGCACACACACGCAATTCATGCAAGAATCGCGAGGAAACTCTCACAAAACGCGCTCACAATTTCGAGACGCGGTGCTTTACAACCGACATAATACGTCGAATTTACGCGATTCACACCCTCACGTAACCCGTACAATAATCGTGAAGGAAAGTTGCACCGGACGTGCACGCAAATTTTATACGCGAAGATTCACAAACGAAGGACAAAAGTATATATAATATATATATATAATATAACAAATTGACGCGAATCACACTCACACTCAAACGACCGACATACAGCACGAATGAGACTTAAACGCTAGACGTGCGAGAACCAACGCAAATATAATCTACGGAATCCGAATCTCCAGAGAGACGACACACGGTTCATTAAAAACGCGAGGTAATGTCTCGATCCGCGGAAACCGATACTTTCGAGGCTCCGGGGCTCGAATCGCTTGACGACGTGGCCGTGACGCGAAAATCTACACCAGTGCTCGGAGATAGTTGCCCTTTTCGGGCCGATTCCGTGGCTCACGCCTATTGCCCCCCACTCACCGCTCGTGCGTTAGCGACGAGTCGCCAGATACGCGTAACTAAGGAGCGCGACGTTTTGTCTCAGGAGCGCCCGTATATAAGAATGCCCAAATATAATAATAAGACAATACTTTTCTATAAATAAAAGTTTTCTTCAATATTTTATATCAATGAAATATAAAATATTGAAGAAAAACTTTTAATTTTGAGAATTTTCGCCGTGCATTTAGGAAAGTATTGTCTTACTATTATATTTGGACATTCTTATATACGGACGCTCCTGAGACAAAGCGTCGCGCTCCTTAGTTACGCGTATCTGGCGACTTGTCGCTAACGCACGAGCGGTGAGTGGGGGGCAATAGGCGTGAGCCACGGAATCGGCCCGAAAAGGGCAACTATCTCCGAGCACTGATCTACACTAAAGAATCGGGCTTAGCCCGTACACCAAAGTACGAATTCACGGCGACGACGACAAAACGAAACGATTCCGGGCGCGATCGCGAGTGGCGAATATGGCGGAGGGTAACCTCACCGGTACCGATCCTCTCGTGGCGGTTGCACGGGGTCAGCGACGTCGACGTCCTCTCCCTCGGGTCCGTCCTTCTCAGCTGCCGATCGCCGGGATCCTCTCGTCTCGCTATCGTCCTCTCAATTACAAAATTATTCGCTCCCGATCTCACATGCTCGCTATCGGCTCGCAGACTCGCACCAGTCTGATCCTGGATCGTCGCGATCCAGAATCGATACCTGTGGGCCAGCCCGGGCTGCGCACACGGGGTGCGTATTATCGCGGCCAATCACGCGTTATCACGCGCTGTGGCCGGCGGGCGGCGCGCTCACGGTCGTAACGGGGGTGCGCGCGCCCCCGGTAATTCGAACAATAATTCGCTGGGGCCCTTTCCGCGGGGCCGTCGCGAGGTCTAGGGCGAACGGCTTGGCCGGAAGTATCGCTGCCACCCCTCTTTTCGTCTTTTCCGTGTCACGCCATCGGGTGCAGGATTGCAGTCCCTCCGCGGAGACCAGATCCGCACGGGCCTGTGTCCTTGCGCGAGGATCCTCTCGCTGTCCCGTGCGTTGCGCATCACGTGTGCGGGTCCTGATCCCGCCGTGACGTAGCTAGACGTTAGATGCTTTGAATTCTCGGATTGCTGGCTCCTTGCCCCTCGGTGGTCCCTGATTGACGATGATATTTTCCGTGATGTTTTACTGACTTCTCGCTCTTTCTTCCGGTGAGGCTCCCAACTCAAATCATCATACAAAAAGAAATAATAAACGGAATTAATATTAAGCACGAAATCTCGATTAATGACGCCTCTCTGGAGGTAACGGTACGGTTCTCGCAATTATTCGACTGGCGCGGCCCTTTAGCTCGCGCTTTTTGATCGGAGAGGGACTCGGCGAACGCGCGCGAGACGGCAACGTTACATATGTTACAGTAATACAAAAGTGAATGAATTTATAGGTATAGTTAAATTGAGCCACTTTACGCAATATTTTATTGTCTCTATAGGATTCAATAAAATTAACGAATGCCAATTCTACATAAATAAAACTGTACGGTATTATTGTGAGATAATATAACATAAAGTGCCATAGAGGATGCCAAAAAAGATAAATGAAGTACCATAGAAGATACCAAAGAAGACAAAGTATTTTTTATTTTAAGTATTTTCTTTTATTTATTTATTTTTTTTTATATTGTCTCACAATAATAGAGTTTTATTTATATAGAATTGGCATTCGTTTTATTTTTAATAATATAATATAGTTTTTTATTCATGTAGAATATCTAATAATAATAAAGTTTAATAATAATAAGTAAATCACAATAATAAAGTTTTATTGTAGAATTGGCATTCATTAATTTTATTTTTAGTATATAATGTTCAACAATAATATATATGTGCTTACATTATATTATCTCACAATAATACAGTTGTTTTATTTGTGTAGAATTGGTATTCGTTAATTTTATTGAATCCTATATAGGCAATAAAATCTTGTAAAACGTAGCTTAATTTAACTATACCTATAAATTCATTCACTTTTGTATTACTGTAACGTCATACTTCAATGTAGACCATTCTTCAATTGTATGATGTTACAGTAATACAAAAGTGAATGAATTTGTAGATATAGTTAAATTGAGCTACTTTACGCAATATTTTATTGCCTATATAGGATTCAATAAAATTAACAAATGTCAATTCTACATAAATAAAACTGTACTGTATTATTGTGAGGTAATATAACATAAAGTGCCATAGAGGATGCCAAAGAAGATAAATGAAGTGCCATAGAAGATACCAAAGAAGACAAAGTATTTTTTATTTTAAGTATTTTCTTTTTAATATTTTTTTTATATTATCTCACAATAATAGAGTTTTATTTATATAGAATTGGCATTCGTTTTATTCTTAATATATAATGTTCAACAATAATAAGTTATATATATAATAATATAATATAATTTAATAATATAATATCAATTTAACTACACCTATAAATTCATTCACTTTTGTATTACTGTAACATCATACTTCAATGTAGATCATTCTTCAACTGTATGATGTTACAGTAATAAGTGAATGAATTTATAAGTACAGTTAAATTGAGCTACTTTACATAATATTTTATTGCCTATATAGGATTCAATAAAATTAACGATGCCAATTCTACATAAATAAAACTATACTGTATTATTGTGAGATAATATAATATAAGCACATATATATTATTTTTGAACATATATATTATTGTTGATAATACAGTTTTATTTATGTAGAATTGGCATTTGTTAATTTTATTTTTAGTATATAATGTTCAACAATAATATATATGTGCTTACATTATATTATCTCACAATAATATAATATTTTATGTATAAGTAGTAGTTTATGTAGAATTGGCATTCGTTAATTTTATTGAGTCCTATTTAGTATTGTTATAGTGTGTTTGCTCCCATGCACCTCATATGTCCAGACTTCACGCAAAATGCACTTTTCTTTTCTTTTTTAAAATTATTTCTTTTAATATTCTTATTCCAAAAACTGAGCAGACGCTGTGTCTATAATGACTTTGAGTATAATTCGTTATCTCGTCTTGAAAAGCTGACCTCCAAGGCTCCGCTATAGGATCTGGTTCATAATCTTGCACCTCCTTCCTCAAGTGATCATATTTGAAACTTTGCTTACTCCGTGCATTGTAAAACCTTTGAGAACCCAAGTCATTGTGTTCGATTATATGCGCTGGATGGTCACTTCCCTCTATCTGTGTGTGAAGAAAAGAACAGAAATGTAATATTTAATTTAGTTTACATATCTGGTTTTATATGTGCTACTGAATGTTTTATATGTGCTACTATATTGTACTTACTGTTTGTTACTGCCAAATCTATATAACCCAATATGTTACGCTGTTGAGCAAAGTTCTTCAGCTGGGATTGCATACGGTATAAGACCGTATGCAATCCCAGCTGAAGAAATCCCAGCTAAAAGTATACCGGCCTTCTTGAAAGGATTGATTGATTTTGCTTTATCCTGCAAATAAGCGCTATAATTTAGACAATATTCAGATATAATCAAGAAATAATATACTTATAAAACAATAAATAAACATATATAAACAGACATATATAAGCAGATATATATACAAAATTTCAATCTACTTACTCGATAGGACCAAATATATTTTCTGCAGCAGATTCAAATATAACATTAATCTTATAATGTTATTATATCTTGACGTCGCGAACATTAACCTTATAACGTTATTATATCTTGACGATGCTACCGCGTACCGCTTGATACGTATCATATGCGTATGCACGCACATACACATTGTCTCTCAAGGCGTATTTGCACACTCAAGCGAATAATTGTACATGAGCGCTGCAAACGCGCCTTGAGGGACAAACTCGCTTTGCGTGTGTGCGTGCGAGCATACGTACGTGAGTCTGAAAGTTGGAAAAAATAAATGTCACAATTCTGATATTTCGCTCGATACGATCATCAGTTCTTAGGATTGACTGCACCAATCTTATTCAAACTGGTCGCAATCGAAAGCTTGCATCCACATTGTATCAGAAAAGTGCCGTTAGATTTTTTATTAACGCCTGGTAGTATGCGGCAGCGCATACTTCACGGCGCGCGGCTCACCGACTTGCGCCCGGCTAAAGGTTGGCGCTGATTGACCAGACTTAACTCAATAATAACTCCTTTATTAAGCGTTATAAAAAAAATGATAGAGGACTTTTCGACTCAGTTTGGTCCGCTCTATCTGCACACGAGTATTGTCCCAAATCATCTGGGACACCCTGTATATTATTGTTGAACATTATATCCTAAAAATAAAAAAAACTATATTATATTATTAAAATATGTTAAATTTAAGAAGTATGATGTTACAGTAATACAAAAGTAAATGAATTTATAGGTGTAGTTAAATTGATATATTATTAAACTATTAAACTATATTATATTATATATAACTATATTATTGTTGAACATTATATATTAAAAATAAAACGAATGCTAATTCTATATAAATAAAACTATTATTGTGAGATAATATAAAAAAAATAAAAAACAAGATTTTATTGCCTATATAGGATTCAATAAAATTAAGTGCCAATTCTACATAAATAAAACTACTGTATTATTGTAAGATAATATAATGTAAGCACATATATATTATTGTTGAACATTATATACTAAAAATAAAATTAATGAATGCCAATTATACAATAAAATTTTATTATTGTGAGATATTCTACATAAATAAAACTTTATTATTGTGATTTACTTTTAATTATTGAACTTTATTATTATTAGATAAAAACTATATTATATTATTAAAAATAAAACGAATGCCAATTCTATATAAATATAAATAAAACTCTATTATTGCTAGATAATATAAAAAAAAAAAAAAGAAAATACTTAAAATAAAAAATACTTTGTCTTCTTTGGTATCTTCTATGATACTTCATTTATCTTTTTTGGCATTATAAATATCTCGCATTGTACAACATGTTACTATAATATTGGTTATACGTATGCCAAGAGAATCAAAGTATACATATTATGCATGTATATTGACAAAGCAAATAACATTTTGTTGCAGTTAGATCCACTTTAAGAATAATAAGTAAATACTATGTATGAAAAAGTGGATCTTACTGCAACAAAATGTTATTTGCTTTATCAGTATACATACATATTATGTCTACTTCGATTTTCTTGACATACGTATAACTAATATTACATTATTTTATAAAAGAAGGAAAACTTATAAATATCTCATATTGCGCAACATGCTACTATAATATTAGTTATACGTATGCCAAGAAAATCAAAGTATACATATTATGCATGTATACTGACAAAGCAAATAACATTCTTTAAGAATAATAAGTAAATATTATGTATGAAAAAGTAGATCTTACTGCAACAAAATGTTATTTGCTTTGTCAGTATACATACATAATATGTATACTTTGATTTTCTTGGCATACGTATAACTAACATTACTGTTCGAGAAAATAAGAGTTTTATAAATTATATTATTAATTCTGCTTCTCGAACGTTCTAAAGCGAGACGTTACGTTCGAGGCCTTGTTTTCATTCCGTTTTTGTGGTTTCTTCGTATCGTTCGATTCTGACAAACATCTCGTTGTCGATAGCCGATTGGCTCTCGAAATCGAACGATCGAAATTCCGGTTTTTTTTGTGGTACACGTATCGACCGGGACTATTGTCCGTGGATCGGAAAGAAGGGCTTTTCGTCAAGAGACTTCGTCGCAAGCCTTCACCGGGAGCACATCGAAAGTCTAACGCTCATATAATTATAGTTAGAACGATAATTCGCGTGTCCGATTATATCTTGCTGTCGCGTGCGATTACCTAAGACGGTCCGGGAGTTGGTGTCGAAAGGAATAAACACTTTTCCACAAACTAACCCCGCTCCAATCATTTACGTCCTGTCTCTCTGATCGGCGAAACAAATAAATTCTGTTAATGTGGACGTGTAAATCAAAGGCGCGGCTACAATTACATTATTTTATAAAAAAAAACTGCTTTGGTATATTAACACGCATTTTATAAAAAAACCAAAAACTTCTTTGGTTTATGATGTAGGAGACTGCGATGTAGGAACTTGATTAACGGTAGCACCACCCAGCTCATTATTGGCCAATGTACCCCGTTCCGCTAAAAATGCATAACATTATTGATATTATTATTATGTTCATAAAGTTGAAGAACTTTTAAAGTACAGATCAGTTCCAAAATTCTTATCTATATATACTAAAAACATTCTTACTTTCTTGGTCTTCCCCGTCTGTCCCAATTATAGTGAGCCGAAGACAATTGGTACAAAAACCTCATGAATCTCTGTTGTTGTCTGCGAGCGCCTCCTGCGTTCCCTCTTGGTCTTTGAACTATGGAAGTATAAAAGGTATAAAAATAATGAATTAAATGTAAATGAATTTAAATTATGTAATTAAAACATTACCTCTATTTTTACGATTATCAATGTTGGGACAATTTGTTTTTTAATAAAATATTAAGAATATTAAGGACAGTACTTACATCTTCTGGTTTTTCTTCCGCCATCTTTGATTATCGATTGAACCATTGATTGATAATCTATTATATAGATTCGTAACTTTAATATAGTGAAAAGGTGTTGTTTCTCATTGGCTGTATTATTTTAAAGGTGGCGCCCCATCGCTTTCAGAGCAATTAAACTTGCTTCAATCGAAAACGATTACGTAGTTACAATCGTTACGATTAGTTACCATTACGGTATAGTTACAACGTAACCTGTACGTGCTTCACGTATACTAATCGACGACGATTTTGAGCAATAGGTATAAAAATAGTTATTATACGCTCAGCAACAAGAATGCCTTAACACATGAATTTATGCACATATCGGAATACATATACATATATGGAAAATGTATTCTGATATGTGTATAAATTCGTGTATTAATAAGGCACTCCTATTGCTGAGTGTATGTACATCATAATTTTATCCATAGACATAGTATATCTAGTCCGAGCGTTTGTCTGTATTTAAGTAGTGGAGGTAAGGGCCGGAGCACAAACTTTTGCATAAGCGTATAATTATAAGCATAAGGAAATTGATTAGTCCATAAACATATGCATAAGGAAATGGACCAATCAATTCCCAGTTTATGGTTATGCGCTTATGCAAAAGTTTGTGCTTCGGCTCTAAAGGTGCACATATAAAAGGACTTACTCTGACCGGTATTCTTAATCCGATGTTATATTTGAGATTGTCTTAAGTTCAATTTTGAGATGCGATCATTTGATTGGTTGAATGAGATCTTAGAAATGGAATCTTAAAATAACCCAAGACCACACTTAAAGCCCGTATCAGACTACGCATTGAAGATTGAGATTCGAGATTCAAGATTGAAATTTGACCAATCAAGATAAAGAAATTTTCGTCCCTTTTGTTCTGATTAGTCAAATGCCAATCTTTAATCTTCAATCTTCAATTTTCAATGCGTAGTCTGATCCGGGCTTAAGACGATCTTAAATATAAGAACAGATTACGAATATCGGCCTCTGTTCTGTGCCTCTTGCGTTCTCGCTCGCTCGCGCGTAGCATAGCGAGAGAGAACGTTATGTTACGTCCCATACAGCACTGAAGCTTGCAACAACATTGCTGCAACATTGCAATATTGCATATTGCAGTGTAATGTTGCAGAAATATTGCAAAGACATTATTTTACAATATAACTTTAGCAATGTTATAGCAACATTCCGAAAATATTACAAAAAAAAGTATTCGATAATCGCTAGTTCATTCGTTTACCGCTATGCGGCGCATGTTGCGCTATCTATTCCGCATTTAATTTTTAGTCACGATGATTATATAAAGTTTACAAAGAGCGGCTAGTAAGATTAAAGATATAATAAATACTTTTATTAGTTTAAGTTTTATGATATGACCCTAACACAGGGGACTCAAACATTGGACTAAAAATTCTTTTAATAGCTTCCATTCTTATATAAAATAAAAAATTTGATAATAATTTTCTAATATGCAAGATACTTCAGATTTTAATAAATAAATTTTAAGATTATATAAAGACAAGAGAGATGTGAAAGAACTCGTTGTATGCGTAAATCCAGCACGATCTTTTTGCATCCGGATATCTGAATATTTCGGATACAAAGAGATTGTAAATTTACACAATTGCAAATTCAGTTTTTTCTTATTTCTCTTAGATATTCTCTGTCACTGAATGAAATCGAATGTGCACCGAAAAATTTACATTTTATAATTTTGTTATTATAATACAGAAAATCTATATACACATTAGATCCTGACTCTTATAGACCCAATTTCTTATTATTTTTTTCATATGTAAGGATATTATTGTCGATAAATATACATAAAGTATTATTGCATATATATTATATTGCTATGTTGCTGCAATATTATATTGCAATATTTCTGTAGGCGGACATTTTATTGTTGCTGCAATATCATAATAACACTGCAGCAATATTTTGCAATGTTTCTGCAATGTTGCAATCTTGCAGAAAAATGTTGCTGCGATGTTGTTACAATCTTGCGGTGCTGTATGGGGTGCCAGCGAGAAGGAAGACAAGAAGCATGGACGTGTCCTTTTCTACGTGCATCTTGGCTCTTACTCCTCAACACTTGGTCTAAATACTATGTCTATGATTTTATCTTATTATAACTGCTATTATTGCAGCTACCACAGAAAGACAAAGTGCCATAGGCTTTCGACAGCAGCAAATATCCAATTGTTTAACATTACATAATAAAGGTATTATATAAATAAACATTGAATTAAATTATGGATTGTAATTAATTAATAATGAATAAAATATTTTTATTTGCAGGTTAAACGTGAAGAGAATTTTCTTCAATAATTGTTATAGCGGCTGCTCTCTGGCGCTAAGTTTCGGCTGCCATAAGCGCTGCATTAAAAAATCGGCTGCTATAAGCGCTGAAAACTCAGCTGCAACTCAGCTCAGCTCAGTGCTAAGTTTTTCCTTTCTTAGCAGTTTCATTGTTGATAAGAATTGTTTGCTATAAAAGCGTTGAATTTAAAGTATTGTTAAATATTTAACGTTAGGCACCTAATTATTAAAAAAGTAATAATAAATAAATATTCTAATCTTTATTGTGTAATTTATTATGTCTGCTAATAAAATAAATGATAATACCCAATCCCTAAATACTTATGCGATGCAGATAATAGTTGAAAATAAATGGTTAGAAGACATTCATATTGATCACTTTGGGTTATTATTACAATCTTGTTCAGAGTATCGACCACGTGAAACATGGAGAATACAATACAATACAATCGAATCTGTTTGTAAGGAACAGAAACATATTCAAATATTACATAGTTGTAGCGATATGATTACTAATGAAAATGGGCATTGGGTTTGTAGCTATTATGATACAAAAGCTATTTATATTTACGATTCATTGAATTTAAAACGCTTGCATACTCATCATAAGATATATCTTGACAAGTTATATCCATTTTATTCTTTTGATAAGAAACCGGTACGATTTCCATTAGTTCAGAATCAATCTAATGCTTCTGATTGCTTCTATTTTTGCAATTGCATTTGCAATATCACTTTTATTTGGCCTTTGACCAGATACAGTTATGTATGACCATACTTTAATGCATCAACATTTGGCACACATGTTTCAATTAGAAAAAATAGAACATTTTCCTCGAATTATAAGACCTAATGATCCAAAAAAATTATTTAGTTTGGATGAAATACAAAAAAGGGAAGCCTTAGCTAGAAAAAAACGAGAACGTCGACAAAAGAAAGCTGAACAAGAAAGGTCTGTAGATTTAATAAAATTAAAAAATAATATAACTAAAATGACAATGGAGCAAATAGCAAAGAAACATGATAAAGATCCATTTGATCGTTACAATATAATAAATAAAAATAATAATATTGTAAATGAATGTAATGATGTTGAACATTCTATTCATGACACTTTTAAGAATTCTTTTCCATCACTGCATATTTCTGCAGACAAAACGCAAAATAGTAAAAAAAACAATACATGTATTCAGGAAAATACTTTGTCAGATATCAGTCCTTGCATAACAAAAATGAACGAACACGAATATACAAATCTTGTTGCAAATATTTTACCTCTAAGCATGCAGTATATACAGATTATTCTTAGAGGTGAATGGTTAGAAGATATTCATATTGAGTATTTCGGTTTATTATTGAAAAGTTGCTCAGAATATCAACCACGCGAACCATGGAAAATTCAATGTCCTGATAGAATTGAACCTGTTCATAAAAATCAAAAACATATTCAAATATTGCATAGCTGCAGCGATATAGCGACTAATTTAGACGGTCATTGGGTTTGCAGTTATTACGATACTAAAATGATTTATATTTATGACTCATTGAATATGAAACGATTACATGTACACCACAAAATTTATCTTGAAAAATTGTATCCTTTTTATTCTTTTGATAAGCAACCAGTACAGTTTCCAACAGTTCAATTGCAACCTAATGGTAATGATTGCGGGGTTTTTGCAATAAGCTTTGCAGTATCCCTTTTATTTGATCTTCAACCAGACAGAATTATATATGACCATAATTTAATGCGTCAGCATTTAGCAGAAATGTTTCAATCGAATAGAATAGAACACTTTCCTCAAATTGCAGGAGTAATTGATTCAAAACAAATTAATCATATACATCCAATGAAATATGCATCCAATGAAAATAATATAAAAGATAGTATCGATATTAATAACATTATTAAAGATTTAATTAGAGATCAACATGGTATAAAAAGAAAAGTAAATTGTAATTATGGAGATAGTAATAAAAAGCGAAGTAAGAACTGTAAGATTTATTCGGAAAATGTTCTATCGCATAAGACAGATGTTATTAGTTTACGTAAAAATAAAAGCATTGTTAATAAAAAATATTATAAATTACATAGAGACGATTTATTAGCAAAACAAAAAATTTATAATGAGAAACACAGAAATGATATAAAATTAACAAAACAAAAAATTTATAATGAAAAACACAGAAATGATATAAAAAACAAGAAGTATTATGAAAAATACAGAAATGATATAAAAAAGTCGAACAAGAAATATGAGAAACACAGAAATGATATAAAAAAATCGAATAAGGAATATTATGAAAAACACAGAAATGATATAAAAAAATCGAATAAGAAATATTATGAAAAACACAGAAATTATTTAAAGAAATGGATGAAAATATATTATGAAAAACGCAAAAATTATTTAAAGAAATGGATGAAGAAATATTATGAAAAACGCAGAAATTATTTTAAGAAATCGATGAAGGAATATTATGAAAAACGCAGAAATTATTTGAAGAAATCGATGAAGGAATATTATGTAAAACGCATAAATTATTTTAAGAAATCGATGAAGGAATATTATAGATTATATAGAAACAATATACTATTTAAAAAAAAACATTTACTATAAAAACAAAATAAATAAAGAATTAAAAAATAATTATAACAAAAAAACAACAAAAATAAATGATATGAAATACAATAAAGAAAAGTGTATTAGAAATATATCAAAAATTCTTAAAATGTCGTCGTTGTCCGAAAATAGATTGGAAGCTGAACGTATAGCAAAATGGTGCTTCTATATAAGAAAAATTTATATTTTACAAATGAAAAGAACATTTAATAAATGTAAACAAAAAATGGAAGTTTGTTTGACACGTGCAACGGAATGTTCTTCATCAAAATTTACAGAATATGTAAATATGTTTTGTGGACAAGATAAACATACCGCTTCTTCGGAATTATATTTTGCGGAAACTACCTATCATACATATAATGTTTCTGAACCTATTATAATGGATTCCGAAGGTAAAGCAATTAACATTTTACCCTTAATAGAATCAAAACATAAAACCACAAAAGCATGGCGCTGTAGTTCCTTTTGTAAAATGGAAGAGATCATTATTAACGATTTGAAGTGCTGCTTTGAAGAATTTTTAAATTGTACATTAATGACTCTACGTAAAAAATTTTTATGTTCTCATAATTGTTACAATCAAATACATCAAGACAAAATAGGTCATTCTCATGGCTGTTATATCGACTACAAAATGTGTAAATCATGGTTTTTATCTATTGAGATAGTATCTCCCCATTATCCGATGATACGATATATTAAAAGATTAATATATAATTTGATTAATTTTAATAAAAAATTAAATAAATTACATAAAGCATTAAATGATGTTGATATAAACACTCTAAAAGATATTGCAATTGAGGCTCAACAAAAAGGACAAACTGTAACACAGGTTAATGCGGAAATTAATTTAAATGAAGATGAAATTCATTCTCAATATTACTTAGCTTTTACAGCATTTATGAAACGATCGATAGATGTTCCAAAGTTTGCTTGTATTTCTTGTACAAAATATTGCTTCAAAAGAGATATTGTTATGAAAAAAATTTGTAAAAAAAATGATACAACAGTTTGGAACAATTTTATTAATGATATAGGATTAAAAATTAATGAAAAATATATTATTTGCAACTTTTGTGATCGATATTTCAAAAATAATAAAATACCACCAACATGCAGAATCAATAAGCTCGAAGTGCTATCAGTACCAAAAGAAATAACAACATTAAATGATTACGAGCGAATTCTTATACAACGAGCGAAAGCATTCCAAATTGTGCAAAGAGCGCATACGGTAATAAATAAAAATCTACCGCACAGAGAAATGATATCAAAAGTGAAAGGTAGAACATTCCATTTGCCATTGCCGTTAAACGAAACGTTAAACAAGATTTGTTCTTCCACTGAACCTATTAATTTAAATCATGAGCTATATATATTAGTTCGTGGTATTCCAACTAAAGCAAATATAATCTGGGAAAAATTAGTCGATGTAAAAAAAGTATGGACTGCCTTAATATGGTTAAAACAAAATAATCCTATATATTCAGATATTATACTACCGACATCTCCTGAAAAATTGTTGCATTCCAAATTACGAGATGTTGAGTTTCAGGAACATGATTTGGAACTTCATGACAAAGCTTTGGGGGAAGATAATGAAGAAAATGAAAAAAATAATACTTCTAAGGAAGAATGTAAGGCATTATTGACTCAAATGTCGCAAACAGATCAATATTATGAACAATTTACTATATATCCAATGTATGAAAAAAGAATAAATGAATCTGCAACTACACTTTATCAAATGATAAAAGTTCAAGATATTCCATTGGATAATCGTAATAAAGATTTGGATATAAAATGTTTTCCTGATTTATATCCATATGGTGCGAATGGACAGCATGAAGATAGAAGTGTCCGGATAACTGATTTTGAATATATTAAAATGAGACTTATGTCGCAACACTCACAATTTCGGTTAAATATACAATATCTTTTCTATTTATTACATGATAACAATATGCGACAATTAAATAGTGGAATATTTCATAAAATGAATGTTACCAATCCTCGTGAAAGATATACAGCTGCTACTTATTTGGAGCAATTATCTAACCAGCAGCTTGAATCTAATTTAAATACTATATTTTCAAAGTTACGTAATACAGAACAATATTGGAGAATACCTAGAAGTAATTTGCATTGTATGATATGTAATTATGGACCTGCTACTTGGTTTCTTACCATCAGTCCATGTGAGTGGTTATGGACCGATTTGATAGAATATCTTCGAGAAATAAATGAACCAGTTGCCAATCAAAAATCTGCAAACGAACTTATTGCTTTTGATCCTGTATCAACTTCGAGATTCGTGGATAATAAATTTAAAGCTATGCTTGATTTTATTTGTTCACCTGATAATCCAATCGCAGAGGTCACTCATTACTTTTGGCGTCGTGAATATCAAGGTAGAGGTATGCAACATTTTCATTTGCTAATTTGGATAAAAGATGCTCCGATAATTGGTACATCTCCTAATGAAGATATTGCATCTTTTATTTTAAAATATGTCACTTGTAGAATTCCAAATAAACAGTTATCACCTGAATTATATCGACGTGTAAATACACATCAACGACATAAACATAATAATTACTGCTTGCGCACCAAAAAAACTAAAGTAGGTTTTTCTAAAGTATGCAGGTTTGGCTTTTCACGATCCGTAACAGATACTTTGAAAATTAAAGACGTTGCTGTTTCAATAGCGGATAGAAGAAAATTGAAAACAAAAAGCAGACTACGATTTGCCACAATCTAAAGAGGAAGTCAATATTAATGATTATAATCCAGCTATTCTTACTGCTTGGGAAGGAAACATGGATATTCAATTTGTAGGTGAAAAATCTACGTTATTAACTTGGTATACTACGAAATATGTTTCCAAAGCAGAAAAGAGTAATAACGCAGAAGATACATTTGAAAAGATAAATTCAACAAAATCGTTGAGAAGTTGTCTTTGGAATATTGGAATGCGTATGTTGAATCATAGGGAATGTGGAGCTCTCGAAGCTGCTGACACTTTATTAGGAATACCATTATATGGTACTGACAAAGAAACGACTATAAGATGGTTAGATGTAAATATGATTAGAAGTAGAAGACTTAAATCTCGCAAAGAGATTGAAATGCTAAATTCTGAATCTATGGATATTTTTTATCCTTCTCTAATTGATACATATTATCCAAGCAGACCTAAAGAACTAGAATCTACTAATTTGTATGATTATGCAAAGTGGTATGATATTACGAAAACTAAACCAATTTCTAAGACAATAAAATATTACGTGCTTGGTGAATCTTTATATTTAAAGAAACGTAAACGTGGATATTTTATCAATCATTACAAATATAATGTCCATACTCAACCAGAGCGTTACTATTTTTCATTATTGTTATTATTTCAATCTTGGAGAGATATTAGTGAATTAAAGAATGAATGTGATAATTATGCAGAAGCATTTTCTTTAATACAATATAAATTAAAAGATGCTCTTCAGTATCATGAAAAAATAACCGACATTCAGCAAGGTATGGATAATATTAAAGAATTAATTGAAAAAAAATATCAGAAATTACAAAAAATGAAGATGAAAATGACTGTCTTGAAAATGGTGCATTAGAATGTGTTCCTGTCGAAGTTGAAGGAGCTATGAGGGACTTTAAAGATGTTGCCAATAAATTTGAAATTAATGTCGATGAAATGGTGACGCAATTAAATATTGATCAAAAACGAATCTTTGATAGAATTATTGCTGGTATATCTGATGATAATAGTGAAGTTCTTAGACTTTATGTAAGCGGTGAAGGTGGTACTGGAAAAAGTTTTTTGATAAAAACTATTAGATGTTGGATTAAAAAATATATTGAGAAAGACACAGCGGTAACTGCACCAACCGGTATAGCAGCTTTTAATATTGATGGACTTACTACTACTATTCATAGATTATTTCAATTACCGGTAGAACATGGTCGTACTGCCAAATATACACAACTTTCTGATGTAGTTCTTAAAATTATACGGGAGGAACTTAAAAATGTTGTTTTAATAATTATCGATAAAGTTTCAATGATTTCAAATATCACTTTAATGTACATACATCTTCGATTAACAGAGATATTTAATACCATGGATTGCGATAATGGATGGTTCGGCAAAAAACATATACTTCTTTTTGGAGATTTATTGCAACTTCCACCTGTACATAAAGATCCGCCTTTTATTGAATTACCAAAATTAAAAATTGAGAAATACATTGGTGCAATGGGTTCTATAAAGAACCCCGCACTAATCATATGGAAAATCTGTCCCGGTCAAATCAATTGGTTTTTACATATGTTGTAGCTTATGACCTACTGAACAAAAGATGTAATGGGCACAAAGCTCAATAATGGACAGTTATCGAGTTATAACCAGTCAAACATGAAAAATTCGGGCTGCCGAATAGTCAAATCTCGGAAGATATTGATTTTTTTGAAAAATGTTTGAAACAAACATAGTAGGGTTTTACAAAATCTGTTAGTTGGTGACATTATTTGTGAATTTTGAATGACCTTGAAAAGCTCCGTGAACAAAAATCTTTATGTGTCACAGCAGAGATAAGGACCCCACGGTTCGTCACTCTCGTAGTATTTTTTGACTCCAAACCCTCTCTGCTGTGTGTGTATGTGTGTGTGTGTATGTGTCGGGTAATAAAATAAATGATCTTATTGTATATTACTCATTATTTGGATCCTGCTGTGGTGGTCTCTGAGCGGCATCTAATATTGTGTTCAATAATGATGAAGAGGGATAACGAACATTGGGCTGGTGTCGTGCATATCCTAAATACCACAATACGCTGGTTACATGTGCACATGTACCCACAGTCCGCGCGCCTGACTTACAGGTGCAATAATAACCAAAAATCGCCTCCCTCTTATCATCTATATTATCTGCATCTCTTATGTTGTAAGCTATAAATATTTGATGTTTTGTAGCATTACGGAATCGTGAAAACACTCGCACCCTTATGAAACCTTGTTCATCAAACAACGAATCCAATTGAAATTCTTCTTGTGCATCACGCTGCATCTTATCTTGAATATAAGATCTTGCTAGACGAACCTGAAATGTACCAATAGTCAAATCTCGTAAATATTCTAATGCTAGGCGTGGAAAGTCACGTAACTGTCCTTCATGTAAATGTATCAATTGTGCATTTCTATAGCACATCCTTTCTACTTCAACTCGCGCTTGAATAATATTAACCTCTCTAGATTTATCAAGAAATTATCTTGCTAATCCTGCATTAGCTTCTTCCATTAAAACTAAAGGATGATATCTATTAATTATAGCACCTGCAATGTCATAAAACTCGCCCAAGTGATGAAGATGAGGCATTATAATTGTATGATCAAAAAACTTGAACATAGACTTGATATGTCCATTTCTAGTTTCAATTATCCACCTTGTTTTTGTCACCAATCGAGACTCATTAGCTTCTTCAGTGAATAATTGTTTCTGTTGAGGTCCAAGAAAAGCTGGCATTTTATACTCAATGCCTAATTCACGAAGTAATGGCTGAGCATCTCGATATCCACGATCTAATATAAAAATGTCACCATCATGAAACCATCCTCTCATATTGTCCGCATCACGTTGAAATTCATTATTTAATATTCGAGCATCATTGTTACGAGAATCAGAAAAGTAAGGACCCTGAATTGCCAGTATATACCCATCTGGAGCAACTATAAGAGAAGGTTTTATCAAATGTCGACCTTTTTGCATTGAGTATGTTTGTCGTAAAACACGAAAGTTGCTACTTTTATGAGTATAAGAATAAGTCCCGTCAATATAAGCAATTACTTTCGGAATAGCTAGCTCAGAATTATATAATTCGTTTGCAAAAGGTGTTACATGTCTCATTATATACTCTTCTCGAGTTATAGCTTGAAAACCAATATTATCAGGGACAAATCTGTTTACTAAAGACTGCCGAATTTTGGAAATCGCTAAACTCATTGCTTGTCTAGAGGAATACTGAAACAGTACTTTAAGAAATTCGTCAGACAGTCCTTGTCGCAGCTTGCATAAAAAAATTAAAAGATCTTTTTTAGTAACGTTTCTGATACCACGTTTATATAACTTCCATAACCGGAGATGATAAATCGTGTATATTAGTTTTCAAGAAGTTTTAGTAGAAAAAAGGTTCATCAAAAATATTTTGAAAACGTCTCGAGTTTAGCTACACGAATATAATAAAAAATAGGCATTTTTGTGGAAGATTTTTGTTCACGGAGCTTTTCAAGGTCATTCAAAATTCACAAATAATGTCACAAACTAACAGATTTTGTAAAACCCTACTATGTTTGTTTCAAACATTTTTGTTTGAAACCTTCCGAGATTTGACTATTCGGCAGTCCGAATTTTTCATGTTTGACTGGTTATAACTCGATAACTGTCCATTATTGAGCTTTGTGCCCATTACATCGTTTGTTCAGTAGGTCATAAGCTACAACATATGTAAAAACCAATTGATTTGACCGGGACAGATTTTCCATATGATTAGTGCGGGGTTCTTTATGGTCTTTATTTAGTTATGATGAATTACAAATTAATGTACGACAACAAGGTGATAATTCTTATCGAGATATATTAACGAGAATTCGAATTGGAACAATTACAGATTCGGACGTAACTATTTTAGAAACGAGGAAAATCAATTTTAGAGAAACTAATTGTGACGACCGATTACAAGAATTATGTAATTATTTATAAAATTTACCAATGGATACTGTTTGCTTACTTCCAACTTGTGCAATATGTGATATTTTGAATACTGCAATGTTAAATCGTATTTCTTCGGATAAGATAGAACTCGTTGCTCAAGATCTGGCAGAATGTGCACCATATTTAAAGAAAAAAGTTATGAAGATATTAAATAAAGATGATGAAGATAGTTCTCGAACAGCTGGATTAGCAAGAATCATAACTGTCAAATTAGGAGCACGTGTAATGGTTAGAAGAAATATGGATGTTAGTTTAGGTCTTGTAAATGGTACGATTGGTACAATTACATCAATTATACGTAGCGCAATTGACAATGAAGTAGAAAAAATTAAGATAATAGTGTCATCAGGAATAGAGCATATTATAGAACGTTTAAATGTCAAGTTTGAAGTAATGGATAGAGCATTTGTTATAAGAAAACAATTTCCTATATGCCTAAGTTATGGTATGACTATTCATAAAAGTCAAGGCCTGAGTTTAAAACATGCTGTTGTGGAAGCTGGAAATTCTATATTCAGTTGTGGACAAGTATATGTCGCTCTTTCACGAGTGACTACCCTGAATGGATTGCACCTTATAAATTTTGATCCCTCTTCTTAAAAGCAAATGAGTTAGCTACCCAGCAAACACAGATACATAACTGTAACATTGCCATAATAAAACGGAATGTAACAAGTAATATAACGTATTTGTTACATGTAACATTCACGTTAGTTGTAATTTCCCACTCATACAAAATTGCAGTTATATAACATGAATATAACATGTTACTAAAATGTTATATGATTGTTACAGTCATGTAATAGTCCACCCAAGTAGCAAACTGACGTCACAATGACAGTAAATTTTGGTCACAAGATGACCAATTAGACATCCTAAGTTAGATCTCATGAGACCCGAAAATGTCTCGTCGATATGTCACATCCACCAGACGTCATTTTCTGACGTTTGTTTGACGGCAAAACTAAAACCAATTACAGTAATAATATAACACATATTAATGTGATATATATTATAGGTAAATTTAAATAATTTTATTTATAAAATTAAAGATTTTATTTATATAAAAGTTAATTTCTGTTTTATATTTTAAGCAGATAATAACAAACAATTTTTACTTATTCGGATAGAAATTGTCCGAATAAATTAAAATCGGATATTATCTGTCCGATTTTCCAAAAATCAGTTCAATATCTGAATTTCCTAGTACGGGAATCGTATCAGAAATTGAACTGATAAAAATAATTACAATGTTATTAGCCGCATTTTGCAGGCTTTATATACGCTCATGACAAGAATTTGAATACGGGTATAGATAGTGAATAGCGCGCCGTATAGCGGTAAGCAAATGAACTATAATCCCAATATTAGTTACAAAAGGACTTTATTTGGACGGTCATAGGACGTTTTCAAAATTACGTCTTTGGCTAGTCTAAGAAATGAGGTCTTTTAAACGTCAATTATTAGTCGCCGACATTATAGACCAAAAATAGACGTCATTATGTCGTCTTTTGACGTTACTCTGTTACTTAGGCAGTTACATTACATATTACTCCCATGTTACATAGCAGTTATATTCTGATGTTATATCGCATAAATAAAAGACAGTTATATAATCCCAATATAAATTAGGTATAATAACTGTTACATTACATGTTACTCCCATGTTACATAGCAGTTACATTCTGGTGTTATATTGCTTAAATAAAAGATAGTTATATAATCCCAATATAAATTAGGTATAACAAACGTTACATTACATGTTATTCCCATGTTATATAGCAGTTATATTCTGTGTTTGCTGGGTATAATAGAATATAATAGATTGCGAACACAATACAGGCCAGATCTTATACATATTAATATTTTGAAACAACGTGTTCACAAGATTCGTGATACAATTTGGGCAATATCATCAAAAAATATCTTGGAATGTCAAGTTAATAATGATAAGGATGTTAATGATTCTACTTTATGGCATATAAGAGGACTTCCAAATGTTGATAATATATCTTGCTATGCTAATGTTTCAATTCAATGTATACTTCATTCTTCTATTCTCAGAAAATTGTTGCTTCGTCTTGAACATAGGAATATTATAAGAAAATTTATTAATTGTTACATGTCAAACGACGAAACTATTAATATAATGGCAATACGCCAATTGGCAGGAAATCAATATCTTGAAAAGATTCAACAAGATATTAGTGAGTTTATTATACATCTTATTAATAACATAGATAATATAAAGAGTGTAATCGAGCATCAATTAAACATAACTTTACGATGTAAAATATGCAACTATACAAACACAAAAATTTATACAAGTTATATATTATTGATTCAATTACCCGAAAATTTAAAAAAATCATATACTTTACAAGAATTAATACAATATAATTTTTCACATTGGAATAATGTTGAACAAATATGTACCAATTGTAATGCTGTCTCTGTACTTGAAAAGACTGATATAATAATAACAGGAAGTATTATTATCTTACAGTTATCATTATTTAAAATTAGTGATACAAAAATTATTAAAGTAACAGATTTAAAAATTAAAGGTGTACCTACAGAAAAGATATGTATTGGTGCAAATATATATAAAGTTATTAGTGGAATTTTTCATCAAGGTAAAAGTACAACTGATGGACATTATACAAACATAGTACGTGCTAAAGATACCGAGTGGCAATTAATAAATGATTCAAAAGTACAAAAGTGCAGTTGGCCTCGAAATGCTAAAAACGCATATACATTTTTTGCAGAAAAAATATAAATTTGTACAAAAAGCAATGAGATCACCTAAAAAAAACCTCACAAAGGTAAAAAAAAATACGCCAAGTATATAAAAAAATCCCAACATATACGCAAAAAAAGTTTAATATCTATCCGTACAAAATAACTTTTAAAAAAGTTTTTCCTTATACATTTTTTGCAGAAAAAATATAAATTTTTACAAAAATCAATGAGATCACCTAAAAAAAACCTCACAAAGGTAAAAAAAAATACGCCAAGTATATAAAAAGATCCCAACATGTACGCAAAAAAAGTTTATATCTATCCCTACAAAATAACTTTTAAAAAAGTTTTTCCTTGAAAAATAATTTTCATACAAAATAAAACATAAAAAAAAGATTTTCCTCTAAAAAATAACTTTAAAAAATAAAAACCTTTAAAAAATCAAAAATCAAAAATAAATGAAATCAATAGTTAACTAGCCAAGTATTTAGAAGCAATTCAGTTTATAAAGATTTGTAATTTAAAATAGTATTTGTCATAAAATCAATCTTGTATTTATAGAAATGTTATAGACCGATTCACAGATTCACGGGTTTCTATGAAATTAAAACACATTTTATTTTTATTAACAGAAATCTGATTTTCAAAATAAGTTCAACAATTTTGAATATTGTATATCACAAATTACACTATTATAGAGTTTATTAAGGGTATTATATGCTATAATAAACAAATCATATTGTTGATGTTAAGTGCGATTAAAATTCCTTTGATTTGCAAAGTATATCTTACAAGATGTTTAATTCGAAAGAAAATTTTTCATAAACTCAAAGTCGCATAAAACAAACTTACACCAAAGCAAAGTATAAAAACTTGGCGTTCCCCGGGTCGCATTAAGACGTGTATATATTATAAATATATAAAATGATTTTAATTTCTAACAATATATATGCAATAATTTTCATATAACATGAAATATTGTATGAACGATACAAATCGATACAAATCTGGGACCATATATTTTAATACGATCCAGGCACGCCAAGTTTTTATACTTTGCTTTGGTGTAAGTTTGTTTTATGCGACTTTGAGTTTATGAAAAATTTTTTTTCGAATTATACATCTTGTAAGATATACTTTGCAAATCAAAGGAATTTTAATCGCACTTAACATCAACAATATGATTTGTTTATTATAGCATATAATACCCTTAATAAACTCTATAATAGTATAATTTGTGATATACAATATTCAAAATTGTTGAACTTATTTTGAAAATCAGATTTCTGTTAATAAAAATAAAATGTGTTTTAATTTCATAGAAACCCGTGAATCTGTGAATCGGTCTATAACATTTCTATAAAATACAAGATTGATTTTATGACAAATACTATTTTAAATTACAAATCTTTATAAACTGAATTGCTTCTAAATACTTGGCTAGTTAACTATTGATTTCATTTATTTTTGATTTTTGATTTTTTAAAGGTTTTTATTTTTTAAAGTTATTTCTTAGAGGAAAATCTTTTTTTTATGTTTTATTTTGTATGAAAATTATTTTTCAAGGAAAAACTTTTTTAAAAGTTATTTTGTAGGGATAGATATAAACTTTTTTTGCGTACATGTTGGGATCTTTTTATATACATGGCGTATTTTTTTTTACCTATGTGAGGTTTTTTTTAGGTGGTCTCATTGCTTTTTGTAAAAATTTATATTTTTTCTGCAAAAAATGTATAAGGAAAAACTTTTTTAAAAGTTATTTTGTACGGATAGATATTAAACTTTTTTTGCGTATATGTTGGGATTTTTTTATATACTTGGCGTATTTTTTTTTACCTTTGTGAGGTTTTTTTTAGGTTATATTAAATATCTACATTTTATATAAAATTTTATTAAGTTTTATAGAAAAAGCAGGTTTAAAAAAATATATATGATTTACAAATCTACTAAAATTTCAATTATATATCTTATATCTACATATATTATCATTCACATACTTAAAATTCATTACCTAAATATATATATATATATATATATATATATATATATATATATATATAGGTATATGCTACAATATCAATTCATAATCAATGTTTAATGCGATTAGGATTCCTTTGATTTACGAAGTTTATCCTACAGAATGTATAATTTGAAAGAAAATTTTTGTGTAATTTATTTACATTTTATATAAAATTTTATTAAGTTTTATACAAAAAGCATGTGTCAAAAAAATATGTAATGATTTACGAGTCTACTAAAATTTCAATTTATAAATACATATACATTATATATATTATCTATATATATTATCATTCACATATATTACATCTAAATAATTTATATATTTATAAAATGTCTTAATGCGACCCGGGCACGCCAAGTTTTTATACTTTGCTTTAGTGTAAGTTTGTTTTATGCGACTTAGAATTTATGATAAATTTTGTTTCAATAAATATATCCCAAACCGTTAGATGTGTGTATATTATGCATTTAATTAATTATAAAATAATTCTATTTTAGCTATACGCCCTACTACTTTAATTATATTGCGATTTATTAAATATATTTTTTCTTAATAACGGAAATAATAAAATGAAAAAATGTTATAACAAATTTTTATTTAATTGGCATAATTTTTTGATATCATTATTTTTCTAAGAAATTAAAACAACTACTTTGTATAACAGTTTTTTTAGTTAAAATGTTTTTATTTAAATAATAATAAAAGAAAAAAATTTTATAGCATAAATTTTTATTCATTGGCGCAATTTTTTGATATCATTATTTTTCTAGGAAATTTTTTTTATAAATACATATAACAGTTTTTCACAACTAGCGCGTGTACTTGGCGCCTTTTTTTACCTTTTTTTAAAAAGGTAATATTTTACAACGCGAAGCGAGATGAGATCGGCTCTAATATCAAGGTTTACCAAGTTCAGATTAAATGTATATGGCGTCAGAAAATTACATTCTGGTATAATGTCTAAATGCACAGAATATGTCTTATCAAAAATGTCGAAAAATCAAAATATTCCTAAACGCGAATAGCGCTTCAAGCGACCACTTGATAATTTTCTTCA
Source organism: Formica aquilonia x Formica polyctena (assembly GCA_907163055.1). Classification (NCBI taxonomy): domain Eukaryota; kingdom Metazoa; phylum Arthropoda; class Insecta; order Hymenoptera; family Formicidae; genus Formica; species Formica aquilonia x Formica polyctena. The sequence goes on from CAJQTV010000266.1 coordinate 53,954, forward strand.
AGGACAACATATTGTTTGTCCGGTTTTAAAAAATCATAACTGTTAATTGTAGACCTAAAAAAAGCTCTATATAAATTTTGAGGCAAATCGGAGGTGGCGACGCTAATATAAAAATTTACCAAAATGTTTATTGAAAACGTATATAATTGATGAAAAAGATTTCATTTATAAATGTTTAGAAAATACTATTGTATAAATAATTTAATCTATGTCTTTAAAACGTCAATAAACTGTTGCACAAAAATAATATATACACACATGATTTTACATCTAAAATATTATACAACTAATAAACATATTTTATTATTATTTAAATTTAACCATATATTAAGCTAAGTAGAGGTACGTTCTCAACGTTTATAATGATTACACGAACTTCCTTTTATAAACGTATAAAGATATCGCGTTATCAAGCGACGCGACGCAAAGTACATAAAAGAAAACTGATTGGCTGTCAACAATTTGCCTATGTACAGACGCGACGGCACTACCAAGTAGCTTATCCGGAGTTTTACGTCTAATAAACTTTCGATTAAGATATCTCAGGAACTAAGCCATAATCAAAAATCTAACGGCACTTTTATTATACAGGGTGGAGGAAAAGTCCCGGACCCTTGAAATATCTCGGAAGGAGTGAGATGTAGAAAAAAATGTTTCAGACAAAAGTTGTATGGTTTCGAGGAGGCCACATGATAAAAATATGAACTTGATCTTTAGTGACATTTTTAAGGTGAGGTCAATGTGATCAATGTTTCCTTAAATGAAACCTTCCATTTTTTATTGCATATTCTTGTAGCTTATCTCGAGAGCTTTTCAAAACACTATAATAAAGTATTTTTTTATTAAGTACTTTTTGAGTTATTTTATATCTTAATCTGACATATTTTGATATAAAAAATAAAATATCTCATAAAATATTTAGTTTTTGATAATTTTAGCGTAATACTTTTATGTACAGGATAATAAGACAAATCAATTAGGGTAAAAAAAAAATTTTTTTTTATATACATTGTAAATAATTACATACTTTTTTTTAAAACCAATTGTTTCTTTTACACTAATTGATTTGTCTCATTATTCTGTACATAAAATGTGTAATGTGGATACAAGCTTTCGATTGCGACCAGTTCGAATAAGATTGGTGCAGTCAATCCTGAGAACTGATGATCGTATCGAGCAAAATACCAGAATTGTGACATTTATTTTTTCCAACTTTCCAACTTTCAGACTCACGTACGTATGCTCGCACGCACACACGCAAAGCGATTTTGTCCCTCAAGGGGCATTCACATTGCTCGTGTACGATTATTCTTTTGTGTATACTCTTTTATAAAATTATAATTTCAAAGATTTATAATAAATGAGAAAGAGAGAGAGGGAGGGGGCGAGGGAGGGAGGGGCGAGAGAGGTGGGCGGGGAGGAGGGGGAGAAAGATAGAGTGGGGGAGAGGAGAGAGAGCGGGGTTTGAGAGGGGGGAGGAAAGAGGGGGGGCGTATATGTGTATATGTACCAATGATGCCAGAATTGAGACGCGAGCAACACGACTCCGTACTGGTGGGGATACACACACAAGCGTAAACCGTGTACATGTAATGCGCAGAGCGCTCTGCGCATTACATGTACACGGTTTACGCTTGTGTGTGTATCCCCACCAGTACGGAGTCGTGTTGCTCGCGTCTCAATTCTGGCATCTGTGATATGTACACCCCATTACACCGCATAATCATACCGTCAAATAAGTAAACAAAGATGCGTGTCGGTATGCGGCATATATAGCGCTATTGTATTGTGTATGAATTGTCTCACTTTGTTGTCATTCATACAGTGACAGCGTGTAGGCAACAGCTCCATGTGTCGTTATAGTATGTATCTCGTTATACGCGATCACGAAAATTATTAAAAGATGTCTGAAACTCGATCTCTATGATAATTAATAATTAACGATTCATAAGCGATTGTTATTTGTCGAAGCAGATATTAATTTCGTGTGATTTATTGTTATATATGTATCTCGTTATATGCGATCGCGAGAATTATTAAAAGATATCTGAAACTCGATCTCTATGACAATTAATGGTAAAACTTTAGATTAAGGGCGACCTCACCGATTTCAATGACCTTGATATATGTTGTCAAGGACATAATTTTGAATAACTTTTTCTTCTAATTTAATCGTCGCTCGTTGTTTACTACAAAGTTATGAACAATTAAAGATAGTGACTGACTGATGCTTGGGACATAAAACTGCACACATTTTCGCATGAATTATCAACTTTTACATTAAAAAACGAAAAGAAAATGATAGAGAATTACAATGAACTAAATAGGTTTATATATTTCAATCAGTATTATTTAGATATTTGATACATAGTTGCCATAATATTGAAAAAAGCTTCTATTCGTTCACAATAATTGTAACGCCGACGAAATAAAAATTCTGCTAAATACCCTACATAATGTTCTGAGTAACTTTTTCTTCTAATTTAATCGTTGCTCGTTGCTTATTAAAAAGTTATTAACAAAAAAAGTTTGAAATATACCAAAGTACATGCATGGACAGAAAGCATGCGCGCGCGCGCACACACACACACATACGGGGGGTGCAAGGGGGGCCTTTGGCCCCTCTCCCAGACCCACCCCGCCGGTAGGCAGGGTGGACCTCGCTTTACAACTTACAAAGTACATGCCACATTGTAAAGCAAGGTCCACCTTGCCTACCGGCGGAGTGGGTGCAAGAGGGAGGCCGAAGGCCCCCCTTGCACCTCCCGTGTGTGTGTGTGTGTGTGTGTGTGTGTGTGTGTGTGTGTGTGTGTGTGTGTGTACGCGCGCGCGCGTGCTTCCTGTCCATACATGTACTTTGGTATATTTCAAACTTTTTTTGTTAATAACTTTTTAATAAGCAACGAGCGACGAATAAATTAGAAGAAAAAGTTACTCAGAATTATGTCCTTGACAACATATATCAAGGTCATTGAAATCGGTGAGGTCGCCCTTAATCTTAAGTTTTACCTTATACCAGTGCTCGGATTTAGTTGCACATTTCGGCCCGATTCCGTGGCTCACGCCTATTGCGCCCCACCCACCGCTCATACATTAGCGACGAGTCGCCAGATACGCGTAACTAAGGAGCGCGACGCTTTATCTCAGGAGCGTCCGTATATAAGAATGTCCAAATATAATAGTAAGACAATACTTTTCTAAATGCACCGCGAAAATTCTCAAAATTAAAAGTTTTTCTTCAATATTTTATATTTCATTGATATAAAATATTGAAGAAAAACTTTTATTTATAGAAAAATATTGTCTTATTATTATATTTAGGCATTCTTATATACGGACGCTTCTGAGACAAAACGTCGCGCTCCTTAGTTACGCGTATCTGGCGACTCGTCGCTAACGCACGAGCGGTGAGTGGGGGGCAATAGGCGTGAGCCACGGAATCGGGCCGAAATGTGCAACTAAATCCGAGCACTGCCTTATACTAATATACTAATATAAAGTAAGAATAATTACAAAAAGCAGTGAAATCCCACTAAAAAAAACCTCACAAAGATAAAAAAAATACGCCAAATACATATGTAAAAAATAACTTATAAAAAATTTTTCCTAAAAAATAAGAAATAAAAACTAAATATGAAATCAATAGTTAACTAGCCAAGTACTTAGAAGCAATTCAGTTCGTGAGAATTTGTAATTTGAAATAGTATTTGTCATAAAATCAAACTTGAATTTGTAACGATGCACCCCCTCTCGTTACCCGGCAGTTGACCAGCCGAAAGTCTGCCGCCCGGCGAAAACCAGCCGGGCAGGGGCAAACGCTTAGCGTCATTTTTTAATATTCGAACACGAAATATCGGAGATACCAAACAACCGTTATACGGCTGCCGTTACGGCCCGAATACCAAGAACCGCCGAGCGCCTCCGGAAAACACCGAGCGTTGGGTAACGATGGGGGTTGCATCGTTACAAATACAAGTTTGATTTTATGACAAATACTATTTCAAATTACAAATTCTCACAAACTGAATTGCTTCTAAGTACTTGGCTAGTTAACTATTGATTCCATATTTAGATTTATTTCTTATTCTTAAAAAAAAAATTTTTACAAGTTGTTTTTTACATATGTACTTGGCATATTTTTTTTACCTTTGTGAGTTTTTTTTTAATACAACTATCCCTAATATCATGTCATGATACATATATATTTTGAATTTTTATTATAGTATTTAATAATTTTATGGATTTCCCCTGAAACTAATGTGACACGCAATTTTATTGTTATGATAATAATAATAACGTTTTGATTTAACCGATTCTTACCATTTAATAAATGGTAAAGTGCAACATCAGTACAAATATTTACTCGGCTCAAATGGCGAAAGGTACATATTCTAATGGCTGTTTTACAGCCGAATGAGATATATTATTACATTAAAATATAAATATTTTAACGATTTATAAAATATATCGCATGGATTATATACAACTAATTGGAATAATCATTGTATTTTAATATGTGTAAGTATATTCTGAAGTGCGTATGTTTCATTTTTTGTGAAGGAAAGTGAATTTGGTTCAAGTACATATACATACATATGTTCAACGGTAAGTAAAATTAAGAATTTACTAAAACGGCTTCAACATTGCCGGCAACAAAGAACTATCGATATTTATCTTTTGTTAAACAAAATCATCTCGATTCCGCGGTGAACTGGCTGCGCCCGGCTGCCGCCGCTGCCATCTGCCATATCACTTCAATCAGTGTCGACAGCTCCACGGATCGAATAGTATTCCTAAAGCTTAAAATCTTGTCGGTTTTTTATATTTTATTTCATTTCGTGTTTAACTGTCGCAAGTGTGTGTACATTTTGGCATTTTCTATCAATATTCGTGATTTGACGAAATAATTAACAAATTCAAAGTTTCAAATTGCCGAAAATAGTGCCGAGAACTGTCGAGAACTGTCGCAGGGAACGAGTTTGCGATCATTCGATCCATTTCTTAAAGATTCTGTGGCTCGGAGATATTGAATTTCGACAGCGTTTTCAAAGGTGAAAATCTTATTATTGTATTTTTATATTTTATTTCGTTTATTTTTTCTATTTCATGTAACTGCAATGAAAGTGTTTATACATTAGTACATATTTCATATTAACATATAATAATTAACAGTTTTAAGATTTGTTTTATTACGTAAGATTTTTTCTGATTTATTTTTTCGAATTATTTGAAGATTTATTAGTTGGAAAGACTGTTTATTATACGCATGTACCAAACGTTTTTCGCATTAGATTTTAAACATTAATTTATAAGTTCTCGCGCAAATCGATGAATGTAATGACTTTTTTTCTTTATTTTAAAATTATTGTTGCTTACAAATAATACGTAAATTGATTTTATATTCTTTAATAGCTTTTCCTAAAAAGTATTACACATATCCACAAAAGTATTACAAAAGTATTACACATATTCGCCTTTTATTGGGCCTCATCATTGACACAATGTACAATGTATTAATGATATTTAGAGATTTTTATATATGCTTAGAATCACAGAGTGCTTAATGTTAAAAACTCATAAGAATATTAAATTATATAAAATGATATCTCTTTTTTATTTAAGACGTTCACAATTTTAAAGATGTTAAAAATAGTATATTTGGATAAAATATGATCTTTTAATTTTTCGAAATAAGCATTACCTCTGAAAAAGTGCGAACAATTTAGTAAAACATAGCGCTTTTCATTGTGACTAATTTTCAATTTATTATTTAATTAATTTGGTAATTATTTACTATAGCTGACCCAGCTCCAATGACGTTGACCTTCACATATGTTGTCAAGGACATAATCCTGAGTAACTTTTCCTTATAACTTAATCGGTGGTCTCTTATAATTTTTGAGATATTTAAAGTTAAAGTTAGATTCGAAACAAAAATTTGGTTTGAGTTATATAACGTAACTTGAATCAAATTTTAGTTTTAAATCAGAAATAGGTTTAGATTAGGCTATATCTTCCGGAAGTGGAGCCTTCCCGTAGGGGGGGGGGCGAAATCCACTGTGACCATGCATATACTTTACAACGCAAAGCAAGGTCCAGCCCATAATTGTTGTGTGGATGGGAAAGTGTATGCGTGAACGCAGTGAGTTCCGCCCTCCATACGGGGGGGTTCCACTTCCAGAAGATATAACCTAAGCCAAACCTATTTCTGAAAATTTGATTTGAGTTATACAACGTGATGAAGACTCGAGTCAAAGTCAAGAAGAATTGGCACGATCATTGGCAGTGACTCAACAAGCAATTTCAAAACGCCTCAAAGACATGGGAATGATTCAGAAGCAAGGAAATTGGGTGCCGTACGAGTTGAAACCGAGAGATGTTGAACGGCGTTTGTTTGCTTGTGAACAGTTGCTTGAAAGGCAAAGACGGAAGGAATTTCTGCATCGCATTGTGACTGGGGACGAAAAATGGGTTCATTACAATAACCCCAAGCGCAGAAAATCATGGGGATATCCCGGCCATGCTTCCACGTCGACGGCCAAACCGAATATTCACGGCTCCAAGGTCATGCTCTGTATTTGGTGGGACCAGCTCGGCGTAGTGTATTATGAGCTGTTAAAACTGACTGAAACAATCACAGGCGATCGTTATCAAACGCAATTAATGCGTTTGAGCCGAGCATTAAAAGACAAACGGCCGCAATACAACGAGAGACATGATAAAGTGATTTTGCAGCATGACAATGCGCGACCCCATGTTGCGAAAGTGGTCAAGACATACTTGGAAACGTTGAAATGGAAAGTCCTACCCCACCCGCCGTATTCTCCAGACGTTGCTCCCTCTGACTATCACTTGTTTCGATCAATGGCACACGGCCTGGTTGACCAGCACTTCCGGTCTTATGAAGAAGTAAGAAATTGGATCGATTCGTGGATCGCTTCAAAAGATGACCAGTTTTTTCAACGCGGGATTCGTACGCTGCCCAAAAGATGGGAGAAAGTAGTGGCCAGCGATGGACAATACTTTGAATCATAAATGTATAACCAGTTTTTTACAATAAAGCCTCGAATTTCGGAAAAAAAACGGCGGAAGCAAAGTTGTACACCTAATATATAAAATGATATATTTATGAATGGATTTAAAATCTCAATCCTAAACAGCAAATGACGATAAATTTTGGTCACGAAATGATCAATTAGACATTCTAAGTTAGCTCTCATGAGACCCGAAAATGACATCATATATTACATTCACGAAAAATCGTTTTCTGATGTTCTTTTAACGATAAAAAATAAGACCAATTACAGTATTAATACATATATAATAATAACATATATTAATATGTTAAAACATATAGGTAAATTTAAATAATTTAATTTATTATATTAAAGATTTTTTCGGACAGAAATTATCCGAATAAGTGAAAATCGAACAATTATTTGTCCGATTTTCCAAAAATCAGTTCAATATCCGAATTCCCTGTATGGGAATTGTGTCAGAAATTGAAATAATAAAAATAGATATATTACAATATTATTAGCGGTATTTTGCAGACTTTATATACACTCATGACAAAAACTTGAATACGGGTATAGATAGTGAATAACGCGCCGCGTAGCGGTAAACAACTGAGCTATACTATTTTAAATAATAGTTAATTTGCAGATTCTGTACAGTTTTTGCTGCCAATCTACCGTCAGATTCTGCACGCCAGATCTTGCTCAGTTTCTGCCGACAATCTAATGTCAATCATGTCAGCAAGCTTTGCTTGGTATTTGACTTCAATTTGCTATCAAATTATGTCAGCAGATTTTGTTACATTTCTGCTGGCATTGTGGTGACATCATCGGATAAAACAGATCTTGTATCAAATTTGCATTCGTTTTGTCAACAAAATCTGTAGCAAGTTTTCATAAAATTTGTTTTTGGCAGACTTGGCTATCTGGATACTTAAAATAAAAAATACTTTATCTTGTTTGATATCTTCTATAGTACTTTATTTATCTTTTTTGGTATCCTCTATGGCACTTTATGTTATATTATTTCACAATAATACCGTACAGTTTTATTTATGTAGAATTGGCATTCGTTAATTTTATTGAATCCTATATAGGCAATAAAATCTTGTATAAAGTAGCTCAATTTACCTATGCCTATAAATTCATTCGCTTTTGTATTACTGTAACATCATGTAGACCATTCTTCAACTGTATGATGTTACAGTAATACAAAAGTGAATAAATTTATAGGTATAGTTAAGGCTCCTGAGTAGTCGACGCGGCCATATTGAAATGATGACGTCAGAAGCGAGAAATGACACGCTAACAATTCTCTCTCTCTCTCTCTCTCTCTCTTGCGTGCCATTTTTAAATAAAAAGATATTTTAAAGAAACAAGGCTACAGATTTAGTATACTCGTAAAATTGTCCGAAAACTAAGCTTTTCTTTTGACAATTAATAAATAACCTATGTAAAATGAGTGTCAAAGTAAGCCTAGTCATACGGGAAAACATGTAGTTTGACAGCTGTCGAAAGAAGTGGAAAATGTTCTTTTTACATAATATTTTTCTTGCTAAGCTTAGTTTTCGGACAATTTTATAAGTTTCACGAATACGTTACACATCACAGCACTAGCATGAAGCGAATAATTACGAAATGGCACGCAAGAATAATTTGGGCTGTCAAAACGTCACTTTTCACGTCTCATAGTTCATCGATTTGCAACGTGAGGCGCTGCATAAAAATTCTGACATGTGAGTAACATGCTGGTAACTTGTAGCTAATATGTAACATATATATAGTATATATCTTTTATATATTTTTTATATAGTGTAGTACTTTATTAGAAGAATACTTGAGCAAAGGAAGGGCGCAATGCTTAGCCATTTCCAAGAAAATTTGATTTAAATAATATGGCTTTTCTTATATCCAGCTCCGTTATATCGATTAGGGAGAAGGCGGCGTAGCTCGGCCATTAAGGCGGGTGGCTATCACGCATCAGACCCGGGTTCAATTCTTGTCTTTGGCAGTTTTTTCTCATTTTTTTTTATACAATTTAGCAACGAATATTTATTCATGTAAAATAAAGTTAATTTAACCAACTTTTTTTTTTTCTTTTAAATTTGCACTTTCAAAAGGCAATTTTCTTTTAATTTACTTACGAAACTGGGCATAATTTTAATTCATTAAAATCTTATTATTTTATACATTCTACCCGATATAAAATGAAGCAAATAAAACGCCACTATTTGAACATAGTTATAATTTAATACAAAATTACAACAAATAATTACGACAAGTATCATCCGAATAGTTGTAACCGATCTGTAGAAAGTGTTGATGATAGTGATAACAAAGATGAATAAAAGTTTTGACACATTTGTTTGTAATTTTGTATTAAATTATAACTATGTTCAAATAGTGGCGTTTTATTTGCTTCATTTTATATCGAGTAGAATGCATAAAATAATAAGGTTGTAAGTTTAACAAAAGTTTCGTGAGTAAATTAAAAGAAAATTGCCTTCCGAAAGCGCAAATTAAAAAAAAAATTGTTAGTTAAATTAATTTTATTTTACATGAATAAATATTTGTTGCTAGATTGTATAAAAAAAGGATGAGAAAAAAAGTGGCAGGGACAAGAATTGAACCCGGGTTGGATGCGTGATAGTCACGCGCTTAATGCCCGAGCTACACCGCCTTTTCGATAATTGATATAACGGAGCCAGATATAAGGAAAGCCATATTGTTTAAATCATTTTTTTGGAAATGGTTGAGCATTGCGCCCTATCCCTTTGCTCAAGTATTGTTCTAATAGAGTACTACACTATAAAAGCCTTTTTCAATTTGGTGATCCCAAGGTCGCGCCCTCCCCTGTTACTCTCAGGAACGTGCGCATCATAAATATAATAGCACAATACTCTAGTAGTAAAAGTTCTCATTAAAATTTTCTATTCAATATTTTATTTTGTATTAATAATAAAAATAATTATTATTCTATTATTAATTACTTATATGTTCTATAACAATTTAACATATTTATATTTTATTGTTACTAGAGTATGGTGCTATCACATTTGTGATACGCACGTTCCTGAGACTAAGTGATGCGCTCCTTAGTTACGATTTACGATGCGGCGATGCGTTGCTAAGGAGCGAGGGATAAGAGGGGAACAGTGAGCAGTAGGCGTGAGCTAAAAAATCCAGCCGAAAGTTACAAATAAATCCCAGTTCACTTATATGGTAAGTCGTTGGACAGGGTTCTTATTCCTACCGCAACATCTTTATTCCCATGTCGCTACCGTCAACTCAGAATTTCACGGCGACTACTCAGGAGCCTTAAATTGAGATACTTTATACAAGATTTTATTGCCTATATAGGATTCAATAAAATTAACGACTGCCAATTCTACAATAAAACTTTATTATTGTGATTTACTTATTATTATTAAGAAATTTATTATTATTAGATATTCTACATAAATAAAAAACTATATTATATTATTAAATATTATACGCTAAAAACGTATATATATTTTTTGCAAAAAAAATATAGATTTTTACAAAAAGCAATGAGATCACCTAAAAAAACCTCACAAAGGTAAAGAAAAATACGCCAAGTATATAAAAAAATCCCAACTTGCACGCAAAAAAAGTTTAATATTTATCTCTAAAAAACAACTTTTAAAAAAATTTTTCCTTGGAAAATAATTTTCATACAAAATAAAAAGCTAAAAAATGATTTTCCTCTAAAAAATAAGGATAAAGTTCCGAATAGGTGAACCCTCCGATTTTTTTGAAACTACACTATTTTTTGTATTTTTTAACGCTGATTACAAATATGATAATGAAAATTTGCGACAAGGTCATTTTCAAGGTCAAAACTCAAAAAAACTGAAAAAATATAACTTTTTAGACATTATTTCAATAAATATTGATGTAACAAAAAAATGTTTCAAATAAAAGTTGCAGTTCTTAAAAAAATACATCATTTATGTTCTATAAATTTTTTGCGTAAAACTGAAAGTTTTCGAGAAAATCGATGTTAAAGACTAAAAACGGCGGGTGAAGTTCCGAAAAACTAGACAAATAGGTTTGCGTGAAACTTCGCTCTGCGTGGAAAGTTGCAAACCCATGTGGAACCTCGCTTCGCGTGAAAAAGTGTATGCGTGGAAACAGTGGGTTCCGCCCCCCTGCGGGGGGCTCCACTACCGAAAAACTAGACAAATAGGTTTGCGTAGAACCTCGCTCTGCGTGGAAAGTTGCAAACTCATGTGGAACCTCGCTTCGCGTGAAAAAGTGTATGCGTGGAAACAGTGGGTTCCGCCCCCCTGCGGGGGGCTCCACTACCGAAAAACTAGACAAATAGGTTTGCGTAGAACCTCGCTCTGCGTGGAAAGTTGTAAACCCATGTGGAATCGGATATATACTGCAAAGTACATGCTTAGATGGGAGAACAGATATAAGATTTAGGTTCCATCGTTTTTGTTGAAAACTATCGTACGGTAAAAATTAATAGGACATAAAATGTTTTTCTCTGTAAGATCTAAAATTGTTATGGGTTTTTCATGATTTTCACTATGAAAATGAGAGATGCACCAATTTTCATTATGATATTCGTAATCAGTGCATCAAAATACGTAAGAATACTGAGTTTCAAAAAAATCAGAGGTGAGCGCTTTTCGGAACTTCACCCGCCGTTTTTATTCTTTAACATCGATTTTCTCGAAAACTTTCAGTTTTACGCAAAAAATGTATACAACATAAATGATGTATTTTTTTAAGAACTACAACTTTTATTTGACACATTTTTTTCTTACATCAATATTTATCGAAATAATATTTAAAAAGTTATATTTTTTCAGTTTTTTTGAGTTTTGACCTTGAAAATGACCTTGTCGCAAATTTTCATTATCATATTCGTAATCAGCGTTCAAAAATACAAAAAATAGTGTAGTTTCAAAAAAATCGGAGGGTTCACCTACTCGGAACTCCATCCAAAAATAAAAACCTTTAAAAAATCAAAAATCAAAACTAAATATGAAATCAAGTTAACTAGCCAAGTACATAGAAGCAGTTCAGTTTGTAAGAGTTTGTAATTTAAAATAGTATTTGTTTGATAAAATCAGTCTTGCATTTATAGAAATATTATAAATTCTCTCGAGAAAATTAAAATGCATTTTATTTTTATAAAATTACGCTATTATGTCCCCCCCCCCCAAATAAATATTATATATAATATATAAAATAGCACAATTATATTGCGGATTTTATTACAAATAGTACATCATAAAACTACTTAACCCTTACTGCAATAACGTCGATCACATCGATCACCAATTTCGAGTTTAAAAGTGCCCCGTGCCAAACTGATCGACTTGTTTTGAAATTAATCATAAGCTTTACCAGATAGACCTGAAACGAAAAGGATTAAAATTAAAGTGGCATACAAATACTTGGCGTGCCCGATCTGAAATAAAAATTTCTAAAGGATTATCAGAAATCATTATCAATATATTAATGAAAATATATGATTTATAATGCGACACGGGCACGCCAAGTATTTGTATGTCATTTTAATTTTAATTCTTTTCGTTTCAGATCTATCTGGTAAAGCTTATGATTAATTTGTAACGGGGTTACTTTCGCGAGCGCGCGGATATCTCGGTCGGGATCAGGGCTCGTGAAAGGTGAGATACACGAAAGCTTAGGATGTAATTTAGCGTCTTTATTCGCCTTTTTCGGCAATGGTCAAGTACACGAGGTTTCGTGAAACTAACGCGCGGCGGATAATACAATGCGTTAGATTTGCTTCGCGTTCGCGACGTTCGATATATCGAACCGCTTGTGCTATTCGGCGGCGGACGGCGAGGCCGTGTTTATGTTGACGGCGCGCGAGATGCGCAAGAAACAGGGCGCGGTCGATCGGCGCGTGTACGGCAAGGCCGTGTTTATTTTGACGGCGCTCGAGTTGCGCAAAAAAAACAGGGCGCGGTCGATCGGCGCGTGTTCGGCAAGGCCGTGTTTATTTTTGACGGCGCGGATTTATATCGGGTGATACGGCTGAGTATCTCGGCGCGATTATAATAGTCGGATCACGGTAAAACCGTGTCGGTGCGTTCGCAGTCCTTATCCGCGTATTCCCAGGTGTGCGGGGGATGCGACCGGAGATCGAGAATCCTCGATCGGGCGGAGAACTCTCCGTCCCTTGCTTCCGTACGCGGATAGAGGATTGCTATCGGGTGTCGAGAAGTCTCGACGGAGCGGCGAACTCGCCGGCCCACGGTCCGTTTAGCGGTAGCGGTCGGATCTTAGACCGAATCGTAGATAGCGGCGAACTCTCCGCTATCGTTCGATGAGGTCGGACTTGGATAGGATTTCGCAGGCGGCGAGGAGACCGAGAATGCTCGGCGAAGACTGCGCACGCGTCAATCTCACGTTCCTTCGTTCGTATGCGGTTTTTCAAGATCGGTTCTGGTATCGGCTCGGAGTACTGCTCGAGAGTATTCAGGAATCGTTTTGGTTGTGAGATGCCGAAATGCTGCCTTTTTATACCCGAGCGTCTAGCGGTAATCGCGTCGTTCGCCCCCGGGTGGGGATAACGACGCGTTGTTTTCGGCGGGTAATTATTACGGTAAACGCGTCGTTTTCCCTGGGCGAAACGACGCGGCGTTTCGGCGGGTGACGCTCGGGATCTTCCGGCAGCACTCGGCTGCGCTCGGTTTTCCGGTATAACGGCGTAACGGCGGCCGTATAACGGCCGTACGGTTGTTCGCTTAATCGTTTAAAAATGGGCGCTCGGCGCCTCTGCCCCTGCCCGGCTGATGTTCGCCGGGCGGCAGACTTCCGGCGGTCTACTGCCGGGTAACGATGGGGGTGCATCGTTACAAATTTCAAAACAAGTCGACCAGTTTGGCACGGGGCACTTTTAAACTCGAAATTGGTGATCGATGTGATTGACGTTATTGCAGTAAGGGTTAAGTAGTTTTATGATGTACTATTTGTAATAAAATCCGCAATATAATTGTCCTATTTTATATATTATATATAATATTTATTTGGGGGGGGGGGACATAATAGCGTAATTTTATAAAAATAAAATGCATTTTAATTTTCTCGAGAGAATTTATAATATTTCTATAAATGCAAGACTGATTTTATCAAACAAATACTATTTTAAATTTCAAATTCTTACAAACTGAACTGCTTCTATGTACTTGGCTAGTTAACTTGATTTCATATTTAGTTTTGATTTTTTATTTTTTAAAGGTTTTTATTTTTTAGAGGAAAATTATTTTTTAGTTTTTTATTTTTCTTTTATTCCCATTATTATATTCTTTTATTTGCTCAACTTTTATTCTTTCTATTCTCGTCTCCCTACATGAAAATAAATAAATTTATTTATTTATTTTTATTTTATAAAGCATAAATGAGATAAACAATAATAAGTTATTTTCTTTTTCTATTTAACTATAATTAAATACAACACATGTACATACAAAAATACACATAATTAAATACTTTTTCTATTTATAAGATACACAATATCTTATTTATACTCTATAAAATAAAGATGAATAAATTAATGATTAAATTAATAATTATTATTATGTAGGAAGACGAGAATAAAAAGAATAAAAGTCGAATAAATAAGAGAATATAATAATGAGAAAGAAAGAATACAATAAAGAACGAGCAGAGAAAGAGAGAGAGAGAGAGAGAGAGAGCAGCGTGAATGAACGTGTAAACGAATGTACGAGGAGCATGAAATACAGGGTGCCCGAAAATTTGCGCAACACCCTTTAAGGGAAGGTAAAGGGTGTTATTCCAAACAGAAAAGTCCTGTAACATTTTTTTCTATAACCTTTAGCCAGGCGCACATCGGTGAGCCGCGTGCCTAGTAGTGTGCGGCGGCGCACACTTCACGGCGCGGGGCTCACCGACGTGCGCCCGGCTAAAGGTTGGCGCTGATTGGCCAGGCTTTACTCAATAATAACTCCTTTATTAAGCGTTATATAAAAAAATGTTACAGGACTTTTCTGTTCGGAATAACACCCTCTACCTTCCCTTAAAAGGTGTTGCGCGAATTTTCGGACACCCTGTATATATATATATATACATTTATATATTATATATATATATATATATATATATATATATATATATATATGTATATATATAATCTTTATGACAAAAGATGCGCATTTGTTTTAATTATTACGCGATATTTGTAGCATGTATGTATGTAAATATATACAGTGGCGTGCAAAAGTTTCCGGCCAGTGACATTTCGTACTCTAATTTATTAAAAAAAACCTAATGACTTTTTAACCATTATCAGGTACGAGTATAACATATAGGAAACAAAATAATATAGTGAAAGAAGATTGTTTATGTTTGTGAAAGTATTTATAGTTATGATTGTTATATTTACAAAATGTCACCGGCCGGAAATTTTTGCACGCCACTATATATATGTATCGGGGAATAAGTCGACTGTACCCACTGATCTATATACTGGATTGCTGATAGGCCTTCTGGCGATGTACCCAATTGAAGGTCCGCCATTTTACACGCCATTTTGCAACGCATGCGTGGTGGTGCTCTGTCGGATGGAGCGCGTAAAAACACCTGTAAACATATCTAATATATTTATTTCTAAATAATTAATCTTTTTACGATGGTGAGATGTTGTTTTTGCCAAAGTGTTCAAAGCAAAGGATGTGGACGAACATATCATAAGTAAGTAAATTGAATAATCTAGCATTTACGAAATGTGACAACTACAGGTTATGTCTTCGGATTCATTACGTGTTAATTATTTTCACATTTCATGGAATTAGATTGCTAATAAAAACTAGTCATTCGAATATTTAACATTTTGTTCTATTATGTATGATCCATCTTTTACAGGTTTCCATTATCAAATAAATTTCTATTGGAACAATGGATTAACAATGTACCATTAAAACATTGAAAACTTAGCAATGGAAGCTTACTGTGTTCAGATCACTTTACTGAGGAATGTTTTGACAGATTTGAATTTAGAGTACGCTTGAAGCTTAATAGTGTTCCAACCTGTTTCGGAGATCCCCTGACAGCATGTATAATGTGTAAGCGTAAACGTAGAGGTAATTTGATACCTCCATCGTTAGGCGTATATAAACTAGCTTTAACGACGAGAGAAGTTGTGCAGAAGGGCAATAAATTGCAACGGAGATAAAGTTCCAACTGAGCCTCAATTTGGTGCTATGTTATGCTCAAAAGTATTGAGAGAACTGTTATCAGATTCTAGAAGTGATCTTTTTCCTGATTTAAACACTCATATATTTGATGATACGACTGAAGAACTCTTTGGACATGTATTTTTGTTGTCAAAGTTAATTATCATAAAGTATTTAGAAATAAGAATGAATGCTTTAGCTAAGATATGTACTATTCGTCAAACAGGTCACCATGTCAGACACTACAAGAATCGAAAAATGGTCTAGTTGCACATATAAGGAGCATTGCACAACTTAAACTTTTATATATATTCAAAGAAATCTTGTATCGTTTGTTTTTCTTCCCATTTTTATATGTTATCCAAAATTTAAATCTCTTTTAGAAATAAAAGTTCTTCTATTCTTCTTTACAAAATTTGACATTTTTCTTTGCATGCAATCACCTTTCACCCTTCACAAATTGTTTACACATTGATATTAAAAAGAATGAAACTTGCAATTGATTCATTTCTCAGATGACTGTCATCTCTCAACTTCTAGGGATCAATAAATTGATCCAATTTGGGCTGCGCAAAGTGATGACTCACTTTATTTTCAGATATACAAATTTAGACATGTATAAAGCGGCTATTGTCAATTTGCTGTTCTCTGTGTCGCAGTATATACATCGTTTTACACAAAGTGTTAGTTACACAAAACCTATTTCAAGTTTTTCACCATGAAGCGAGTATTTCTATAAAAAGGGTTCGCGGTACCATTATCGCAATTAAAACGTATAATAGGAACCTTTATTGAATGAATAAAGAATTATTGCCTTATTAAATATAAAATTTTGTATTATTTTGGTCTATTTTATTTGTTTCGTCGTTTAATCCTGATTTTTTAAATTAATATTATTATTAATAATATTTTTTAAAACAGCAAAAACGTTACGTAAACGTAAGTTTCAGTTACGATCTTACATAGACCGTGGTTTTAGTCAAACTCATTTCAATTTCCCGCGCTCGCAGGCAAATTGCCGAGTAGGATGGCGGCGTCCATTTGGGGATGCTTTTGAGTCCTGAGAACAAAGGCGATCGGCAATCCAGTATATAGATCAGTGACTGTACCATGCACACACAAATGCAGGCAAGCACACGCGATCATATCAGTGCGCGGCAGATACTCAGTCTCAGTCGCACGTGTTGTGTACATACGTGTAACAAGAGATTACCGCAAAAGTACACTCAACTGTTATAACACGTTATAACGCGTTGAATTTAAAAAACGAGTGTTGTGTTTTTGTAGTGTGGTTTTAATATTGTGTCCACATAATGGGACGAAAATATAATTTTCGAGAAATGTTTGTCCCTCTTTGCCCGCAGACTTTCTTTAAAAAGAATAAGGGTCAAAAGATTAGTATATTTATATACCATAATTTTAGAAGGAATTGTTTTAATGTATACTATATACTAATATGTTGCTAGATATTATTTAATTTTATTTCCGTGCAGTCTACACAAAAATATAAATATGATAATGTAATATTACATAAAAATATAATATTCCAAATTTATTTTTTTTTAAGTATATCTTTAAAGTAATTCCTAAATAGGAAACAACATAAAGACTTTTGTATAAAAAATTGTAACATAAAATTGATCTTCAAATAGAATTTAGAATGACTACTCTATATACATAAACATACACATTATATATGATGCACATAGTATTTAATACTCATATAGTATTTTTGTTATAAATAAATGGACAGATATGGGCAAAAAAAGAAAGAGGAAGAGAGAGAGAGAGAGAGAGGGGGAATAAGAATGAGTAAGCGAGGGAATGGTTGTAAAACGATATATCGATTGATAATTCACATCAGTCACTAAACTTTAGTGAGCATAAAGTATTGCTACGGAGAAAGATATAACTATTTCCTTTTTTTTCTTACTTTTGGCACTTGTACAGACACTTGCTCAGTTACACTCATATCTTCTTTCTCTCTTTGCCCATTCTTCTCTGTCCATCTCTTTCTTATCCGAGCATACTATATGTGTGTTATATATTATCTACATGTGTGTATATGTTTGTGTATATGTAATAGTTACTTTAAGTTTATTAAAATATCATTAATCTCTTGCTTATTTGTATATTTCACTGAAAATTGATTATATTTATTTTGCAATAGTAGTTGTGTCACAGTAGTTAGTTAGCCAGAGGCGATCAATTCGTGAGCTGGTTGTTGAAAGAAATATTTCCCTAACCAAATGCGTTTTGCATGTACGCTTTGGTTGAAGAATATATCCCAGAAGCGATCAATTCGTGAACTGGTTGTCGAAAGAAATATTTTCCACCAAAAACGTTTTGCATGTGCGCTTTGGTTGAAGAATATATGCCAGAAGCGATCAATTCGTGAACTGGTTGTCGAAAGAAATATTTCCCACCAAAAATGTTTTGCATGTGCGCTTTGGTTGAAGAATGTATCTCAGAAGCGATCAATTCATGAACTTGTTGTCGAAAGAAATATTTCCCACCAAAAATGTTCTTCGAAATACAGAGCAATATTGGCGTAAACCGAGAAGCGATTTAAATTGTATAACGCAGCATTATGGACCTGCGACATGATTTTTAACATTAAGTTGAGTGAGTGGTTATGGGAAGATTTAGGTGAATATATTCGTGAGGTAAATGGATGGCATGATACTTCCTTCTGCGTTAGCGTACTTGTTGCTAGAGATCCAGTATCAACATCCAGGTTTCTCGATAATAAGTTCCGGGCAATGCTTGATTTCATTAGCTCCAAAGATCATCCAATTGGAGAAGTAATGCATTATTTCTGGCGACGAGAATACCAAGGTAGAGGTATACAACATTTCCACTTATTAATATGGATCAAAAATGCACCAATTTTCGGTGAATCTACTATTGAAGAAGTCTCTAAATTTATTTTACAACATATAAGCTGCAAAATGCCGGATCAAAATATTTCGCCATTATTGTACAGGCGTGTTAATACGCATCAGCGACATACACATAACGATTATTGTCTTCGCTCTAAAAAAGTAGGACGTATTCGTCGGTATCGTTTTGGATTTCCTCGTCCTGTTACTGAAACTTCAAATATGAGGGATGTGGCAACTTCGATAGCAGGTAGAAAACAATTAAAACATAAAAGTAGGCTTTATGATCTTCCTCGAACAAATAATGAAGTTAATATAAATGATTATAATCCTGTTCTTCTTACTGCATGGGAAGGTAATATGGATATACTTTATGGATATAATTTATTGGTGAACAATCATCGCTACTTACGTGGTACATTACTAAATATATGAATAAAGCAGGAAAAAGTGAGTTGTCTGATACTATCCTTGATAGTAAGAATAATAAAAACAAATCATTAGCGAGTTATCTTTGGAATATCGCTTTACGATTTACGAATAATAGAGAATGAGCTTTCGAAGCTGCTGATACATTACTAGGTATTCCTTTATATGGAACTGATCAAAACACGACTATTAAATGGTTAGATGTTAACCAGATACGATATAGAATATTAAAAAACCGCAAAGAAATTGAAGCTCTCGATGCTGAATCTACATATATATTTTATCCATCTTTAATAGATAATCATTATCCACATAGACCAAACGAACTAGAAAACATGTCTCTTTATGAATTTGCACAGTGGTACGACATCTCGAAAATCAAACCGAAAAATGAGAATATTGAATATTATAAAATAGATAATGGTTATTATCTTAAACGGCGACAGCGTGGATATCTTATAAATCATTATAGATATGATGTTAATACACAGCCAGAAAATTATTTCTTTTCGTTATTGCTTATGTTTCAACCATGGCGAAAATTAGAGGATTTTAGAAATGAATGCGACACTTATGCCGAATTGTTTCACAAAGTAAAACTGCATCTTGTAGAAGCATTGCAATATCATGAAAGATTAGAAGAATTGCAAAAAGCATTTGAAACTGCAAAAGAGTTAGTTCAGCAATGCTTAGATGACGATTTACAAAAACAGCAGTCTCAGGATGATCCTGAAAATCCGATAGATGTTCAAAATATAGAGGATGGAGAAGCAATGCAAGATTTTAAAGATCTTGGTGATAAAGTAATTTGAGAAATCGATGTATCTGAAATGATAACAAAATTAAATACGGATCAAAAACGAGTATTCGATAGAGTTATTAATACTGTAGATTCAGATAAATCAATATTACGATTATATGTTAGCGGAGAAGGTGGAAAAAGTTTCTTAATCAAGACTATTAAATGCTGGATAAAACAAAATCTTAATAAAGATACTGCTGTAGCAGCACCTACTGGTATAGCAGCATTTAATATAGATGGTTCGACAGTTCATAGGTTGCTTCAATTACCCGTTGAACATGGTCATACTCCTAAGTATAAACAACTATCTGATCATGTATTGAAAGTTTTACGAGCAGATCTTAAAGATATTATTCTTTTTGTAATTGATGAAGTGTCAATGATATTTAATTTGACTTTAATGTATATACATCTTCGATTGTCTGAAATATTTGACACTAATGATTGCGATGATGGTTGGTTTGGTCAAAAGCACATTCTTTTATTCGGAGACTTGCTTCAACTACCTCCTGTACACGAAGATCCTATCTTTATGCATTTAACCGATGAAAAAATTGCTAAACATCTTGGTTCCTTAAGTGCTGTTAATTTATGGACTACATTATTTGACTACAATTAATTGACAATCAATATGCGTCAGCAAGGAGATGACTCTTACCGTGAGTTATTGTCAAGAATTCGTATCGGTTTAGTGACAAAATCTGATTGTAAGATTCTCGAAAGTAGAAAAATATCTTTCAAAGGAGATTCTTTCGAATCTAGATTAAACGAATTATGTAATTTTATTGACAATCTGCCATCAGATACCATTTGTTTACTGCCTACTTATCGTATGTGCGATGTTCTCAATGATGCAAATTAAGTCGCATTGTCTCTAAAGAAATATTATTAATTGCTGAAGATACGATTAAATGCGTTCCATATGTAAAAAAGAAAGTATTGTCAAATAATGATGATGATAATAATTCTAGAACAGCTGGGCTTTTAAAATAAATAACAATTAAAATTGGAGCAAAAGTTATGATATGGCAGTAGATAGTGGGCACTATGGGGCGTCAAAACAAACCCCCACCACTGAGCCTTGGCCCCCTGCTTTGACAGCCTGAGGCCCTCACCCCTAAAGGTGTCTGTGGAAAAAAAAGAGTGGAGGGGACTCGTGGAAGTCTACGAGACATTTTTCCTTTTAAATTTTTTAAATTTTTTGGAAAACATCTTTATTTGTATTATGCGGGAATATGGAACATTGTACAATGAAAAATTTACATATAATTTAATATTTATTTACAAAAAGATATAAGTATAATATTTAATGAAAATTTACTCCTAACGTGGCGGAAAATACGCGGATTCTTTATTATACATCGATAAAAACAAAAATCGAGAAAAATTAATCTTCATAGGAAGATTCGGCTTCCAGGTCTGGGAATTCATCGCAGAAATCCTGGTTAGCCTTCTCGAAATTATCGTCCTCGGAAGACTGTGGAGAAAGAAAAGGTGTATCGCCGAGAACGGTAGTAGATATATATAGATATATATATATATATATATATATATATATATATATATATATATAATTTTATTTTTTGTCTATAGACTCGGATGTTGTAGGCGACGCCTTTGAAAGTGTCCTTCTCCCGAACCACCGTTTTCTCCCCGTTCTTCATTATCTACTACCGTTCTCGGCGATACACCTTTTCTTTCTCCACAGTCTTCCGAGGACGATAATTTCCTCGATAGGTTTTTGATAATATTACCGTAATACTTTTATCGCCGAGAACGGTAGTAGATATATATATATATATATATATGTACAGAATAATGAGACAAATCAATTAGTGTAAAGAAAAAAACAAATAATTGTTTAAAAAAATACATAGTAAATAATTACATACCTTTTCTTAAAAACAATTATTTTTTTTTAATAATTGATTTGTCTCATTATTCTGTACATAAAAGTATTACGGTAAGATTATCAAGAACTGAATATCGGACTCGGACTTCACTTAACTTAATACACAAAAAATTTCAAGAAGTGGAAAACTAGTGTTGGATTTTTCATGGGAAATCAGAATTTATACATAATCCCCCCACTGTTTTCCAAAAGGACAATAAAGTGGGTAAAAAAGTTTCCTTATTCTAGCACTGCCTATTTTTAGTTATTTTCATTTTATGGCTGACTAATTTCCTTAGTTTCTATAGGGTTTCACATTTGCCGCGCCGAAAGAAATTACGTTACCTCAACCAATGAAAGGATAAAAAAGAACAGGCGTTAACAAGTTCAAACGTTTGGAACATTATAATGTAAAAGGAAAGAGGGGAGATGAAAAAAATTTAACAATTTAAGTAAAAAAAAAATCCTACATTTATCGATATTAATTTTACATAAATCAATATTCATATTACATATAATTAAAATATTACATAGGAGTACATCATCTATACCGTATTACAATTCAAATTACATGATTAAACACGGCAACGCATAGAGTAAAATGTTTCACTTGTTTCTTTTTTCGCGAAGAAAAATTTTACGAAATAAGTGTACGATAAGCGATCGTTATGTTCGCAATCTTCGGTAAAAAGACTAAGAAACCGATTAAGATTATAACCGTTGCACATATAATATAAAAATACGCAACTATATTGTCCACATGTTTGAGGAAAAATTCCTTGTAATTGTTGAATATTCCAACGATGAATGATGGAGTTTCGACGAAGTCGGAGGAGAAATCCGGGGTGCAAGGGTGGTATTCCGTAGCTGTCGAAGTATGTGCCTGTACCATGCTCGTCGAGGAAGAAGGCGACCCAATGTTCTCCAGATCGATTGTGGTCATCCGTATTAGCGACGATGGCTGTCGACCTCGTCCACACCCTCGGGACTCTGTCGGCTGGATAAACTCCCGCATGCCTGGCATTGATGTGGTGCAATGCTTGTAGAATTTCGCGAGAGTTCATTATTTTGGTACGGAGGCAAACGAACGAGCGGTATTATATATTCAATAACTTCGGTTTTTACCTCTTTCGGTAGTGCGTCTTTGGTCGTGCCGGCTTGTAACGCTGAGTTTTCAATGTCGGCTTGTGTGGAGTTAGTAGTTGCTTTGAGCTTGTCTCTATCCATCAACGACGATAATTCAAATTTCTCTTCTTCTTTTTCTATTGATCGCTCGGATTTTCGCAGATCTTTTTTCTCTATTTCATTTCTATCGCGCGAAATCTCATACGCGCTACTGATTTCCTCGTTTTCGTCGTCTTCGTTTTCGTCGTCCTTGTCGTCGTCGTCGTCGTCGTCGTCGTCACAGGCGTTTAAACTCCAATTATCCGGAGAACCACAAGTAGCTTGAGTACTAACGTTCGTATTGCCGTAGGTGCTATTATTTCGCTCGATCAACCAATATTTTAACTTATATACGTTGCGTAATGCGCAATGAAAGATTCCGAATTTTCGAAATCCGTGGTAACCACAATATTGTCCGTGCACTTCTCCCTCTGACAGATTTTTTAATGCGGGGGAAATATCTTCCAAATTATATATATTTCTGTAGAGTAGATTCCGCAAGTAGGTTTCTTTTTCGGTACCTCTGACGTAAATGTATCGTGCCTGTCTTGTTATTTCGTAGTTGCGATGTAAAATATTTCGGATTAACTTCACCGTCGAACCATTCAATACCGTGATAATATCATGTAAGCCAGTTATTTTCATGTCTTACATTACTTGGTAAATCGCCAAATGAATGCGGGGGCATCATAATCCAATGTCCGACGAATGGAGCGTCAAGCGCGATAATAGCAACTTCCTTGGGGATAAACTTCGCATTGGCATCGCGGAACCCTTGTATGTCGATGACTGTATATTTAAGTGTAATATTTAATATATTTAAGTGAAAAAAATTTTTAATTAAAAAGACAAATTAAGTATAAAATAACTTTTCAATTAGAGAAAAAATTGGCGCTGTTAAATTCAAAATATAAATAACACGTTAATTAAATTAGCATATATTCAATTTAGCAGCGTCAAGTTTTTCTCTAATTGAAATGTTATTTTATACCTAAATTTGTCTTTTGAATTAAAAATTTTTTTCTCTTAAATATATTCCACTATTTTGATCACATTACAATTTTTAATATTAGAAATAATAATAAATGAATTTTGTAAAATAAATTTTTATTAATTGGCGCAATATTTTTATATCACTATTTTTGTAGAATATTAAAACAACTATTTTGTGAAACAGTTTTTTAGTTTGGATATGACAGTGTTTTTGTATTAAGATAACACTATTTTGTATAAGAATTTTTCACAACAAATTGAAATAACACTATTTTGTATAAGAGTATTTTTATAGCGAAAGGCGCTTGTGCGCGTGCACTTGGCGCCTTTTTTTCACTTTTTTTAAAAAAAGGTAATTTTTATATATATACAGGGTGAGGAAAAAGTATGGAAACCCTGAAAAATTTCGAAAAATATAAGTTTTATAGAAAATTGTTTTGAACAAAAGTTGTGGGATTTAAAATGATCTATTTACTGATCTTATCATTTTGGGTTTGGATGGCGTTGCTAAGATCAGGGCAAGGTCACCTTGAATTTTTTAAATGGAAACCCCTATTTTTACTACACATTCTTGTAGCTTATCTTGAGAGCTTTTCAAAACACTATAATAAAGTATTTTGTCATTAAGTATTTTTCGAGTTATTTTATATCTTAATCTGACATATTCTGATATAAAAAATAAAATATCTCGTAAAATATTTAGTTTTCGATAATCTTACCGTAATACTTTTATGTACAGAATAATGGGACAAATCAACAGGTAAAAAAAAATAATTGTTTTTAAGAAAATGTATGTAATTATTTACAATGTATTTTTTAACAATTATTTGTTTTTTTTTATACTAATTGTATTTGTCTCATTATTCTGTACATAAAAGTATTACAGTAAGATTATTGAAAACTAAATATTTTACGAGATATTTTATTTTTTATATCAAAATATATCAGATTAAGATATAAAATAACTAGAAAAACACTTAATGAAAAAATAATTTATTATGGCGCTTTGAAATGTCTGAAGAAGGGCTATAAGAATATGTAATAAAAAATAGGGGTTTCTATTCAAGGTGACCTTGTCCTGACCTTGGCGACGCCATCCAAACCCAAACTGATTAGATCAGTAAATAGATCTTTTTGAACCCCATAACTTTTATTCGAAACAATCTTCTGTAAAACTTATATTTTACGAAATTTTCCAGGGTTTCCATATTTTTTTCTCACCCTGTATAATAAAATATAAATATATATAATAACATAGAAAAAAAAGTAAAAAATAGAGTAGAGTAATGCGTAATAGAGAAAATAAAGCGAAAAAAGGTTCAAAAGCGAATCAGTAAGAATAGTCACCGAATCGACAGAATGGAAATGTATGTATGTAATATTAATTTCTTTAAAGTTGGCGATGCTAATAGGATATCATAACGTTTTTCAAAAATATTTTTTTATTAAGATTCATATCCTATTTAATCATTAAAATTTTTTTCGTTTACTTCAAAACTCGTTCAATTTGTATTATTTTTAAATTATTTAAAATATCATAGTTTGAAATGCTACTAAAACGCGCCAATATGGCGCTGTAGCCGCGTGACGTCACTTCGTCACTAAAATTTGTATTTAATAAGGAATAAGGAGATTATTTGCGGTTTTACTTTTTTAAAGAAAAATAGTCATTAATGAACGAAGTCAAATAAAAGCAGGATATGTTAAAGCAAATTTGACATACCTATCAACAATTGATACGTTAATGGTGTGTCAATTTATAAGAGAAGACTGTCGGTTTAATGCTGCAAAAATGCGAAGAGTAAAAACATCTGCGTAAGTATATTACATAACTTAATAAGAAATTTATTAATTTATATTAAAAACCCTGTACTAAATTGTCACGTACGAACTAACCAATAACGAAGCGTTTTCAAGTCAGGTGAAAATTTTAAATTTTAATCATCTTTTTATTTATTTTAAATTTTTTATTGTTGATGGAAAATCTTGTGTTTGGAAATAACGTTTTTATAATTTATACTTTCTATTAAAAATAAAATTTATATAACATTTTTTTATAATACCCTATTGCCACATATTACTGAAAACAAATCAAAATCCAAAAAATTAAAGTCAGTAATGAAGTAGACGATAATTTACTTAGGCTTGTAGCTATATCTGGACCTACCGAAGAAGCAGTTAAAATTATATTAGATGACGTAAATATACATTGTAATTTATTTTACAAATAATCTAATCTCTCGTATATTTATCTCATCGTATATTATTACTGTTATTTTAATTTCTCTACAGAATTAATCCATAAACCAATGAAAAAATAAAATATCTAAAAAATATGATGCTTTTCAAAAATGTACAAAAGCATTTAATGCTAATAAGTACACGACGAGAAAAAAATATCTCACTGTTACGCGATTGCTAGACGCAATACAAACCAATTATCCCTCATAGCACCGAACATTGCAGTAATATTATATAGGGAGGTTACAAACTTAAACATTTTAATGATCATATTACTGGTACATACCACTAATCTTACAATAAAATCTTACTTTACAATATTGCATGCATGAAGATTAATGGAACTTTATTTCAATATTTCAGCAACCTTACGCGTAATCATTTCACTTTTCACATATGCTGAAAATATTACAAAATTATGAAATATCGTTTAATATTAATAATTGAATTTGATGTGCACGTTTTCATATATCCAAAATTATTATTTATTTAATATTTCATGAGAAATCTTACTGCGCGCAACATTCCAAAAAGTTTACAAAAAAGTAGTATTCAGCCGCTAGATCGTTTGCTTATCGCTATGCGACGCGTTATGCACCTATCTCGTATTTGAATTTTAGTCTTGAGAAGTATATAAAGCATGGGTAAATATAGCGAATAGGGGACCCAGCCCCAATGACCTTGACCTTGACATATGTTGTCAAGGACATAATGCTGAGTAACTTTTCCTTCTAATTTAATCGTCGCTCGTTGCTTATTAAAAAGTTATTAACAAAAAAAGTTTGAAATATACCAAAGTACATGCACGGACGGGAAGCACGCGCGCGCGCGCGCGCGCGCACACACACACACACACACGGGGAGGTGCAAGAGGGGCCTTTGGCCCCCCTCCCGCACCCGCCCCGCCGGTAGGCAGGGTGGACCTCGCTTTACAATGTAGCATGTACTTTGTAAGTTGTAAAGCGAGGTCCACCCTGCCTACCGGCGGGGTGGGTGCGGAAGGGGGGCCGAAGGCCCCTCTTGCACTTCCCCGTGTGTGTGTGTGTGTGTGCGCGCGCGCGCGTTCTTCCTGTCCGTGCATGTACTTTGGTATATTTCAAACTTTTTTTTGTTAATAACTTTTTAATAAGCAACGAGCGATGATTAAATTAGAAAAAAAAATTACTCAGAATTATGTCCTTGACAACATATGTCAAGGTCAAGGTCATTGGAGCTGGTTCCCCTATTCGCTATATTTACCCTTATATTTTATTTTTGAACGCCCTATATATGTAAAAACTTGTGTTTATTTCAGTTTATATGTGTAGTATACGTAGGACTGTTTCTGTAAACTAACTTAAATATCCAGTTTTTCGTTGTCAGACTATGTATAAATCTTGATTTTTACAAATTTTTGTTTGTTAATAACTTTTTAATAAGCAACGAGCTAACGATTAAATTAGAAGAAAAAGTTACTCAGAATTATGTCCTTGATAACATATGTCAAGGTCAAGGTCATTGGGGCTGGGTCCTCTATTCGCTATATTTACCAAAGCTTGCAAAGAGCAATTGGCAAAAGATTAAAAATGTAATTATTTCCATGGTGTAAGTAACAAGGTGTGCTATCTTCTCGGACGAATTTTCGTCACATTCTGTGCAGTACCAAGTTTCCGCCATCTTGCAAAATCACCATAGCAACCAATAGCAACGCGACGATAAATGTAAACGAAATAGTGTCATAATACACAGGTTATGCACAGTTTTGCAGCAGTTTCGTGAGTTTTGTGAATGCAATACAAAAAAAAATTAAAAATAAAAAGTAATTTCATTTTTATTATATCTTCTATATTGTTTATTATGTGTTATGGATTCTCTATCGTTTATTATATATTTATTGTTTCTTATATGTGTTTATGTATCTTATATTTGTTTATTTATATTTATGTGTTTGTATTTATTATTTTCTAAAAATATATTCACCATAATTATAATTACACACAAAAGATCTTTCATTAAAATCCTTTCTTGCCCGAATCTTCGTTTTAATATCTTATAACATACTTGTTAAAACATACTTGTATAAATCTATCATACATCCATAACAGTGTAATATATTTCGTTTGTCCTTTCTATACAGAAGGCAGGGGACACTCGCGCTATTCCCTACACGCGTGCTTTTTTGCTTACGATTAATAGAACGAGGAATTATGATCAACTTAACTTTCAAGATCGCAATGATGTCAAAATACAAAGCATACGGATCTTCGTTTACAAAATTTGGTTTATAATCCAATCCGCTTTCGTCAATACAATTAACTACCTAAAATGCTACTATATTTACGTAAAAGATTTGGAATGCTTTTTCTGTACACGCGTGAATCACCGTTTATTCGGAGTTCGTAACCGCTCTCCGGCTCTTTCCTGACGCCCCGACATGTCGGCAAAATTGCCGTCGTGTCTCGTGGATTACGATACGAGAATCTCCGTTTCGTGAATCTCACCGCGAATTCTCTAAATTGAATTTTATTGTTAAGCAATACTCATCTGAGAAGGTGCCACTTATACAATATCGCTTCGATTGTTCCCTCGTTGGCTCTTTCTCCTGTTCCGGGGATTTTCTGCTTCTTTTCCTCCTCGCGCCCGAGAGTTCCGCCGGCCCAAGGAGTATCCAGGCTTCTGTTAAGATATGGCGGTGTCTGTCTCCTTACAATTAGTGGTGACGTGGCCAAGATAACCGCAATGAAGTCGGAGTTCTTCGCTATTCGATGTCGCCTGCGTGCGTCCCCGGAACGAAAGAGGACGAGAGACCCCGGAGCTCTATTATATCGATCTACCGCGATCGATCGACATGCGCACTATTCGCTAATATTTCGGCAGAAGTGGGAGTAGGCACGAGACGCCGAAAACAGTCGATTAATATTTCGATATTGCCTCTTACAACAGATGTCAAAAGGACATCCATGATGGATTTATATACTATCCATATTATCTACCGTGGAGATAATATGGATTTCTATTAGAAATCTATATAATATCTACTGTGGAGATAGATGTCGTATGGAGCTATGGAGGTTATATGGACGTCCAATGGATGTCATGTTCCGTGTGGGTGCACAATATAATTTCTTCAAAAATATTGTTTAAGTAATCATTTAATATTGATACAGAGTTATTTATTTTACAATGCTTCGTTAATAAATGATGCTATTTTGTCCATCAAAGTGATATTACTACCTTCCATGTAATGAATTTGCACTGCACTTTTAGTAATCAAAAAATAATTTTGTTTTTAAGAAATATCTTAAAAATGATAAAATGTGTTACTTTAATCAAAATTTTACCTTATGTAGACCATAATCTTCTTCAGAAAAAGTGATAGGCCTAAGTGTGGGTTTTAATAGTATTATAGATGATTTTAAGGGTGGCAATGAAGATATATCATAATCTTGCATAGCGATTATATGATCGTAAATCGTTATATATAAGAATTTTGGATTTTCAACACTTAATACATTCTTCTTCGAAAAGTGAGCAGTAAGTAGTTCTAATTTCTCCTCCCATGTACTGCACTTATTCAGCTCTGGCGCAGGCTGTAAATAACGTAAGTATTGTATTTTGTATAAATAATAATAAAATAGTAATCTACATTTAAACTTGAGACAGTAATATGAAAGATTGTACTGTATTTTCACATTCTGAAGATACTCTATGTCTATATTCCTATTGCTTAATTATTTTTTTTATATTTTTGAACTATGTAAGTCAAATTATTTTGTCTTCTATCAGCAATAATTTGTAATCAAGAATAATTCTTTGAATTTGATACCCATTTTATATATATTCTCAAATAATAAACACTACATTTTAATCATTATAAATATTATATAATTTTTATGTACTGTTATTATTATAATTTTTAATTATTCAATGAAACGTTAAAGATATTTTACTATTTTAAAGTGCATATAAGACTTTCAGAATCAGATTTAAATACTTTAATAAATTATTTTATATACTCTTTCATATATATTGTATGTAAACATAATTATGTAAACTATTTTTGTAGTAAAGTCATAATAGTGGTTTTAGTAATTGACTAACCATTTCACTGTCATATCCAAAATACATTTTTTATAAACAAAGTAGAATATTATTTTGTAGTTCTTGTTGCGAAGTATATTGCGAATAATTAAAAAATTTTTCAACCAAAAATTTTATCCAATCAGGAGCTCCATCTATAAGTATTAACCGTCCAACGAAATTCTTAGTTTCTAATAATCTTGCTAATTCGATGGCAATTAAGGATCCAAATGAATAACCCACTATTAAAAATTCTTTTTGATCTTCCATTTTCTCCATTATGTACTAAAAAAATAAGCATAATGATATATGAGATAGTATGTAAAAAAGCTTGTGTATAATCAAATATCATTGTTTAAATACACAGCAATTTAAATAAAGATTTTAAATAGATTATCTTATAATTTCGTACAGGCAGAAGATATGCTGCTGATTTCATTATTGAACGAGTAACATTCGGCATATTAAATGCACCGTGTTGCAAACACATCGCCAAAGATTTAATTTTCGATTCTATCCGTTTATATACGCTTGCAGATCCGTCGACTTCAGGTATAAGAAATATTTTGTTTCCAGCAATATCCATTTTTGTATTGAGTTTTACATAAATATCTGGACTGAAATCAGTATCGTTAAGTTTTCGTGTCAATGTTTTAACACCGTCCAAATTATTTGTAGCAGCTTCAGTAGCATCGTACGTATTTTCTTGCTCGGTTGCATTTGTCATTTTTCTAAGTGCAGCAAGATTGAGATTTAGAATATTTTATTCTGTCAATAAAATATCAAATTCTTTCTCCAATGTTTGTTTAATTTCTACCACCATCATTGAATCCATACCTAGCTCAGTCAGTAATACGTTTGGCGTCATTATGTTTAGATTTTTCAATCCTATTTTAAAAATAAAATATTTTGATGTGATTTTAAAAATAATAATATTTGACTTAATCTTAAAACAATGTAACAATTATTGAAGTGCATTAAAAATATTAATTTTTTTGTAATATCTTTAATGCACTTTATTATATTAATATAATATACTTTTAATAACATTATTAAATAAAAATTTGCTTCGTATAAATGTTGTGTCACAATTTTTTTTATATTATAGTTGCTTATAAACTTACCCATAATATTTGTAACCGCTTCAAGTGGATTTATTGCTTGGCTAGAATTTTTTCTCTTAGCAACAATCATGCTACTTACGATTGATCGATCGTGTAGCAAAAATATTTCTAATGTGTCCAAGCAAGAGGATATTCTTTGTTGTAACGTACCTCCAATAACAAGTTCTTTGTCATCTTTTTGCATATCTGCGGCAAGTCCAACTTCACCAATTGCGCCCCACTCTATAGCCAAACCATGTATCAGGTATATAAATATGAAACCGGAATTTGCCTATAGATGGCCCTAGCTGTCAATGTAGTTACAGTCAAACCGCGTCATTGGCGCCATTTTCTTGTTTTGACATCTGATAAAGATTTTCAACTCACAACAATACAAGTTTCATACAACAGCATAGTTTTTAATAGCGTTGAACATGTCGAATTTTGTGCCTGGAAACTACGATTTGCGGACAGCATTAATTTTCTGTTACCATTTGAAGAAAACTGCTGCAAAATCGCATCGAATGCTTGTCGAAGCTTACGGTGAGCATGCTCTTGGTAAATCACAGTGCTTTGAGTGGTTTAAAAAATTCAAAAGTGGCGATTTTGATGTGAGAAACGAAGAACGTGGAAGACCACCGAAAATCTATTATGAGCTGCTAAAACCTGGCGAAACCGTTAATACTGAACGCTACCGACAACAAATGATCGATTTGAATCAAGCTTTGCGTGAAAAACGACCAGAATATCAAAAAAGGCAACACAAAGTGATTTTGCTTCATGATAATGCACCATCACACACAGCAAAACCGGTCAAGGAAACGATTGAGGCGTTTAGTTGGGAAATACTTTCGCATGCGGCTTACTCACCAGACTTGGCTCCATCCGATTACTACTTATTTGCATCGATGGGACACGCACTTGCTGAGCAGCACTTCACTTCTTACGAAAATGTACGAAAATGGCTCGATAACTGGTTTGCCTCAAAAGAGCAACAGTTTTTTTGGCGTGGCATCCACAAATTGTCAGAGAGATGGGAAAAATGTATAGCTAGCAATGGGCAATACTTCGAATAAAATATTTTTTATCATTTTCATACAATAAACGTGTATTTTCTATACAAAAATTCCGGTTTCATATTTATATACCTGATAAACCTTCTTTCATTCTTCTTTCACAAATTCTTTCCATTACGGAATTTGCTATTCCGTAATTTGTTTGGCCTACGTTTCCTCTTCCGCATGAAACGGAAGAAAATACGACAAAATGTCGAAGTTGAGTGCAAATTATTCTCGATAATTTGTCCATCTTTTTTGTCATCCATGCCTTTGACATGAAGGATTCTTCAAATATTTGTGGAGATTGATTCTTGAATATGCCGTCTTTCAATACAACTGCGAGATTGAATATTGCATCCACAGGACCTTGTTCTTCGGCAAATTTTAATATAGATTCACAATCTTTATATCTCGAAGTATCAGCAGCTGTAACGATTTGTATATTTACACCGTAAGATTGCCATAACGTTACTCTTGATCGCTGATAACCGTTCTTTATCCCAGTTTGTGAAGTCACTATTAGATTTTTTGCATCATGTAAAATCAACCAATCAATTAATTCCAGACCAAAACCACTTAGACCACCTAAAACGATGTAGCATTTGTGTTCCAGACAGTAGTACCGGGGATGTGCAAGTATAGGCGCATCCAAGGATTCATCTTTTTCATGAACTTTTATTATTACCTGAAAATAATATTGATTTAATAAAACATTGTAATATATTTTGATATATATATATATAGGGAAAAGTTGGGTAAAACCGGGTAGGCGGATCAAACCGGGTACCCCTGTTTTTTCGCAATAAATGCTGCTATCTATGGCTAACTTGTGTTATTAGTTATAGATTGGCGCTATCATTATTTTAAAATAAACCGTGCCCCTGCGCACACGATATTTCTTTTTTAATAGAAGTTCAAAATTTTTAGCCCCCAAAAAATCGATATCGAGACAATTGAGTCGTTGTGCACTTTTTCTATATAGAGTATATGTTTCGGTAAGTGCAGTATTGCATTCTGTACGTATATATCATATTAGTTTTGATCGGCACTTTGTACGCCGGAATATACAACCGCCGTATTTGTTATTTTCCTTATATTGGGGCAGAACCGGATACTTACACATTTCATATAATGAAAAGAGGAAGAACTGTTATCCTGACTTTGTGTTCCTACAAAAAGCAGTTAGAAACGAAAACTAACGCTCAGAAAAAGAAACTACTAAGAAAAAAGCTTTTTGAGATCCCTAAAGTTAAAAAGTTAAATAAGGAAGTCCTGCAGCAATGTCGAACAAGAGGATATCTTTTTTTGTGATTTTTGTCAATAAAATACGTTTTTGTATTGTATTTTGATTAAAATAAATCTAGATTTTGTAATTACACGGTGTTTTGCATATTTTCTAATGGGTACCCGGTTTGATCCTACCGGTAGGACAAAACCGGGCACTTTGACTTCTCCACAAAATCTTGTTATTCTTGGTAAACAAAATTTTTTTTTCAGCAACTAGCCTTATTTTTTCATAGATTATGGTTCACTAAAGACTACTAACGGTCGGCAAAATTTCTTTTATTTTCAGATTTTTTGTAGGAAGACAAATCTAAAAAAGTACCTGGTTTTACCCTACTTTCTCCTATATACAGGGTGTCCCGCAACGTGATGTCCACACTGAAACTGTGTATTCTATTTGTCATTCTAAGTCAAAAAGTCTTAATACACATATGCCCTAAAGTCGATTGTTTCAAAGTTATAGCGAAAAAACAAAATTGCAAAAAAAAAAGTCATAATCACGCAGTGTTTTCCAAATTGTCGTTTTAGAGACGTTAGTTTGCGTCGAAAGTTTTCTGATACTAATAGTAGGAGTTCTGTCCACCGTTGCTAGTATCGCATCCTCGACTTGACGATGTCGCCTTAATGGTCTCTCAAGATTTTTATTTGAGATCTTACCAGTAAATTTAATGCTTCGGTGGACATTGCTAAAAACTCTTCGATCTGATACTCTGCGATTAGGAAACCGTCGGTGATATTCTGTTACTGCTGCACGTGCGTTACCATTACAGAAACCATAAATAAAATGAATATCGGCATATTCTTCATTGGAAAATGTACTCATGATTGGTAGGTAAGAGAAATTTCTAAGCTATGTTTATGCGATGTTTTCACTTAAAACGACAGTCAATTTATTAATATTATTTTGTGTGGCAAGTGTGGAGAAAAATGAATTATGTCGAGTATGAAGTTGCCGCATTCGCTTCAGCTCATGCGGCAACTTCATGCGCGACGTAGTTCATTGTCTTCCGCACATGCCAAACATACAATATTTTTTGTAATGGCTGTTATTTCCGCACTACTAGTGCGGTAAGGTAAGTCATAAAAGTGCTTTTCTCGTATTAGTGTGAGAAATAACTACTTTTGCATTTTTCGCTATAACTTCGAAACAAGCGACTTTAGGGCATATGTGTATTAAGACTTTTTGACTTAGAATGACACAAAGAATACACAGTTTCAGTGTGGACATCACGTTGCGGGACACCCTGTTATATACAGGGTGAGGCATCTAAGACAAACCACCCGAATAACTCCCACAGTTTTGGAGATAGGAGAAAATATTTCAAATAAAAGTTATATCGAGAGGGAAATCTTGTGGAAGTGAACATTCTTTTTTAGGTGGAGGCGCTTAGGAGATTTGAAGATCATCTTCATTTTTTTAAATGGAATCCCCTATTTCTCATTACATATTCTTGTAGCTTACCTCGAGAGCTTTCCAGAACACTATAATAAAGTATTTTTTCATTAAGTACTTTTTGAGTTATTTTATATTTTAATCTGACATATTTTGATATAAAAAATAAAATATTTCGTAAAATATTCAATTTTCGATAATCTTACCGTAATATTTTTATGTACAGAATAATGGGACAAATCAATTAGTGCAAAAAAAATAAATAAATAATTGTTTAAAAAGATACATTGTAAATAATTTTCTTAAAAACAATTATTCTTTTATACTAATTGATTTGTCTCATTATTCTGTACATAAAAGTATTATGGTAAGATTATCGAAAACTAAATATTTTACGAGATATTTTATTTTTTATATCAAAATATGTCAGATTAAATATAAAATAACTCAAAAAGTACTTAATGAAAAAATACTTTATTATAGTGTTTTGGAAAGCTCTCGAGGTAAGCTACAAGAATATGTAATGAGAAATAGGGGATTCCATTTAAAAAAATGAAGATGAGCTTTAAATCTCCTAAGCGCCTCCACCTAAAAAAAAATGTTCACTTCCACAAGATTTTCCCTTCGATACCATACAACTTTTATTTCAAACATTTTCCTTCAAACGTTGATCCTGAAAAGTTATGAGGGTGGAACTTTTAAAATGGGATACCCTGTATAATAAAAAGGGGAAGAAAAACGAAACGCGTCCATGTAAACCGATTAAAATCGTTCATTAAAAGCTAAAAAGTAGAAAGAAGAAGAAAGAGAAAAAGAAAAACGCGCGAATAAAATAAAAATAAGATAGATAATAAGAGAAACAAAAAATAAAAAATTCATACCCTAGCGCCCTCCACGTCCACGTCCAGCACCGCGACCCAGGTTTCAATCTCGCAGGGCCTGGAGAAGAGGCGACTGGGCACGACCCGCGCCAACGGGTAAATAATAAAAAATCTAACAAATAATCTTATGGACATTATCGCGCACCTAACTAACGCGAAAAGAAGTATAATCGACATAAGATTATTACCTATAGAAATAATCTTAGATAATCTCAAGGAAACCGCGACACAAATACCGCAGGGAACGCATTTCCCATTTCAAATATCCGCAGAAAATTAGAGAACAATCAAAAAGTTTTTAACAATTAGCGCGTATTACGATAATACAAATATATTTACAATTATAAAAGTTCCACTAATTACACAGCCAGAGTATGAAATAATAAAAGCAATCTCACTATCGACGCACAAATTTAACAACACGTTTATATTCATAGAGGTAAACCAACCGATAATAGCGATAGACATAGATAGCCGAACATATTTTACGCCTACCGAAAGCGATTTAAATAAATGCGTGCGGAATAATGACCAATATGTCTACGAACAGAATTATCCCGTACATTTAGATAAAGGAGCACTATGCGAAGTGCAAGCATATGTACAATTAAAAACATACACAAACAATTGTAACGTCGGACACATACATACAAACACAACAATATGGATAGCGCTGAGCAACGCGAATTCATGGCTATACGCCACACGAGCAAAACAACCAATCGAAATAACATGCGGAAACGAAACAACACGAAAATTAGAAATTAAAAGAAGCAGACAAATCACATTATAAAAAAATGTAAATTAACGACACAGGACGTTATAATACGGACAAAAAAGCCTGCAATAATAACAGTCGTACAAACAAACCTACCCGACTACAATCTTACGATGAGTATGTTTCCATTGAGAGTTCGAATCGGGTCAAAGTCGAGTCAGAGTCGGGTTGGGGTGAGCGTTCTTACGGTGGAAACACCAAACTTAAAGTTGAACTCTACCCAATAAAATTTTAAGGTAGGGTCCAAATGAGTTTCGGTGGAAACGACAAGAGTCGAGTTAGTTGCAGTGTTGCTAACAGAAGGATATTGTGCTGTGTACATCGTGTTGTGGTTATACGAATACTTATATATACATATATTTTTTACAATAATGAATAATTTCTGCATATTACTTTGATACTGCGAAATTAACATTATCGCTCTCGGATCCATAATATTTTGTTATAAAAATTTAACCTTAATATGTCAGGATACTGACAGTTGTAGCTGTACTTTGTACAGTTGGTAACATCTAATCTTATCGCAATCCTAGTGTAACTCTGCTCAACTCTGATCCGGTGGAAACAGGCAAGCCAACCCGACTCTGACCCTACTCTGACCCAACTTTGACCCGATTCGAACCCTCGGTGGAAACATACTCCTTGACACACGACAAACAAAACGAAAAAACAATGGACAAAATCAGACTGATAAAATTACGAAAAGTTATCAAAAAACTGACAGAATTATGGGACTTAAGCGAAAGACTTAACGAAGTAAACAAAGATTTAGATAATAATTATTCTTCGATAAACAGATACATTATGTATCCAGTAGCTTCAAATTGCACAGGAATAATAATAGTAATTTCCATTATAGCAATTATATACGCTAGGAAAAAATGTAAGACAGAAAATAAAAAATCGTTAAACTAATATAAATCCGATATGCAAACCGAAAATAATTCAAGAGCACATCTATGGCACCGCAAGCTAATTAAATGTAACAGCAAAGATAGAAACCGATCGATAATTAACACAGCAAAGATAGAAACCGACGATAATTAACACTGCGATGCTATACTAAAATAAAGTAGCTATAAGAAACGGTTGTAAAACGCGAAAATATATTGCGAAAAAACATAACGTAAAAAATTTATGTAAACGAAAACTCACAAATAGTTCGTTTTGTTTTTTCAAAGAGGGAGGGATGTCGTAACCAATTTCCCAATATTGAAATATAAAACAGTAAAGTAGTACAGAAAAGATTAAGGAAGAGCTGAGTAAAGTAAAGCATTAAATTAGGGAAAGAGCCCAAGAAAAAGTAATTGAGAAAAAATAAAAGTAATAAAAGATTATTAATAAAATAAAGTAAGAAACGTGACTAAAGAAAAGAAAGTCACGGCCAAGTTCTCGGAAGCTGAGCAAACAGCTGACGAGACAGACTGATAAGCGGAGAACGAGACGTCACTACACTCCTCCCTAACCAACGACCTAATTAATTAATATACATTGAACGCAAAATGCATCGACGCTCGCTCGCTCGCTCGTTAACATTACTCACTCGCAGCCGATTAATGTAATCGCACCGTATCGAAAGTACTATACGTATCGCGCCCGAGCCTTATAACCGCGAATAAGTGCAAAATGTATTAAAACTTGTAAAATATATCAATTTATACCTAAAGTCCGGGAATGTCTAATTCTGAGCATGGATCCTAATCCTTTGGGCGTACAAATCCCAAAAAACCTTTTTCTTAGCGGCTAGGGACACAACAGGATAGTGAGATCGTAGGTGTCACCTCAGGTATCGGTCCGAAAAGGGCATCTAATTCCGACCATTGATTCTACTAGATAGCAGAGTATATAAGGCTGCCTCTTGAAATAATCTTGAAGTACACAACTACGCAAGACATAAAAGAGACGTGCAATCAAACTTGTGAAAATAATGAAGCCGAAAGAATACGTTTCTTCTGACAAGGTACAAAAATACAACGTATTAAATTTAATGGACGAGTTTGAAGAAGAATTAATACAAATGTCTGGAAAATGTATGGACGTCGGTTGTGGTCCCGGAGATATAACGAAATATATCCTCTTGCCGGCTTTAAATCCAAATGCGGTAATAATAGGTAAAACAATAATATGTATAGAATAACATGCTATGTTATATAACATTATTATGTTATAGGCATTATTTGTTATAAGCATATTTGCTTATAACAACATACATTTGTTCAAATTATTATTTAATTCAATAATTGCATATTTTGAAGGTACCGATATTTCAAAAGATGCGATCGAGTTTGCGAAGAAAACATACGGTAACGAAAGACTCATATTCGAAGTATTAGATATCCAAACTAAAGATTTGCCTGAAAAATATATTTCTGGATTCGATCATATATTTTCCTTTCACACTTTAAATTGGTGTTATGACATTCGGTAAGTCAAAATTCTTAAGTAAATATAAATCAGGCTTGCCTAGGGCTGCCATCCGTTCGGTTTTCCTCGGATTTGTCCTAGTTTTTCGAGCGTCCGGGAACATCCGAGGGGATTTTTTAAAGTAATCCGAGTTTTTTGAACGCGTGACACAAGGCGATGCGCGCGTCGCATTTTGAGGCTGTATTTGTGTTTGTTGTACGTGCGGTATTGTCGGAGCCTTAGGGCGTCGGGATCATTGACAGTGAAAAAAATTATGTTGTAGTATTACATTATTACTATTATTAATAATTCTTAATAATAATGACTATTAATAATATTAATGATTATTAATAAATAAAATAAAAAATTATTCTATTTTTATTGCTTTATCAGCAGTTGCAATAATTTCACATTATGAATTATGGGTGTCCGAGTTTCAATTGAAAAAGTCCGGGGTTTTAAACCTTTCAATACTAGGTCTGTATAATTACAAATGGCAGCCCTAGGCTTGCCCAACCTATCGATCGCGATCGATTGGTCGATCACAGCGTGATTCTCTCTCTTACCCAGTTATTGTAGAAATATACCTACAATTGATGTGATATTAAACTAATATCGAAAGTCAAATGTCGAAATACAGTTGAAATTCTGATCGAATCGACATCGAAATAATACAAATTGTTGACGCTTCATTGGCTACCATTTTGATATAATATCAACATTGAATCAACCACAATTAATTATATCCTAATACTTTGCAAAGTATTGCAATTTTATATATATATACTGCGTTCACGGAGAGAACGATCTCGCTTTTCATCCGGTTCAGTCAGATCCCGCCCGATCGACCGCCCATTTTGCCCCTTCTACGCTGCCAAAATTGGTCTTGCAGCTTGCAGATCCGGCTAGCCGACAGAGGGGACTCTATTTATTTATAATAGTATTAAATTTTATTAATAATTTTTAGATTGCAAAAAGAGAAAATAAATATAATAGATATATCGCGATTTAATTAAAAAGAGTAATAAAATTCAATTAACAAAGAACAACTCAAGCTTTCAATATTATGACATTTCTTTCGAGCTTTATAAGCGGATCACATACGTGATACACGATCGATACGCATACGACATACAGCACTGAAATAGCGCGCTGAAGTCTCTCATCTAATCCCCACTCCGCTCAAAGCTGAGCGCAGCGAGGTCGTTCTCTCCGTGAACGCAGTATAGGCTGCGTTCCGTTTCATGCATAATGCGCATGATGCATTACTTATCCTTGTTTAACATTCGGTAAACAACAAGGATAAGTAAGGCATCATGTGCATCATGCATGAAACGGAACTAGACTAATGTGAATTTCTTAAACAAAAAAATAACACTTTTTTTTCTAAAATTATGAAATTATTAAAGATATATTATATCAATATACAATATATTATATTATATATTGTATCAATTTGTAAAAACGTTTAAAATAAAGCCAAGTTTTGTAATTTTAATGTAAATTTTTGGGTACACTTCTGTTCGAACTTGAGCCCGTTAAAAATTATTCTCGAACATTCATCAAAATTATATCGCGATAGCTAAGGCAAATTTTGTATCGGAAATTCGGTAGCGGGCGAGCGCGTAAACAGCTAACCCGCGTTCGCTTTCTTTCGCATTCGGCCCCCCTTTTTTTTTGCTTTTCCTTTCAAGATTTCGACGGTTTTTCATATCGTTCGCAATACGCCGAGACGATCGCGCGATGTTTCTCACCGCCAATGAGATCATCGAAATTTAGCGACAGTAACCGGCGGAATTCCATGCCGTAAAATTTGCCCATCGTTTCGTCAGTCTTGCGTCCGATTTCGCCTGCCGACCACACATTTTCGCTGTGTTTCGTGCCCGCGCTTATCGGCCTAGACTCGTCTCAGCGTCTAAAGTATTTGTTCTTGCGGGCGCTAATTCAGTTCGCGCTAATTGCGACAACTCTTAATCTCGCTTTCTACAACAATTGCGACGCGTGCAGTGCGATAGTAACCGGCGGCCTTCCGGACAGTCATTCTCGGCGGTCCGCGTTTCGAAAGTTGTGAGCGGACTTGCCACGAGCGAAACCAGTCGCCGATCTGTGCGGGTTCTGCGATTTCCCGCTATCGGAATCATACGCTCATAACCGAGCGATAAACGGAGGGAAAAGACTTTTATCAATTTTCTCTGTTTCTATCTCGCGTGTGCTCGGAACAAGGGACCAAGCTGATCGCGATCCGACGGCGATCTCGTGCTCGCGGTCGCGCCCCTGCTTCGCGCCACAAGATATCCGTCGCTTCCGCGACAAGATCTCCGTCGCGCTATTACTCGGCAGTGAACTAAGATACGAAAAGGAAGCTTTCCGATTGTCGTCTAAGTCGTCGATCTCGCACGATTTAATCGGTCAGCTCCATCTCGTTCTCCGCTGCGCGTCGAGTCTCACGACCATTTGTCAAGTTATTGTTGTTCTTGTGACCTGAAATAAACTTAGAGGTTTTTCACTTGAGTGCACAATCCTGCCTCTTTTCTTTCTTTTCACGTTTGTGATCGTCTGTCCTCCAACGATTCTGCGGAATCGTGTTACGCGCACTTCGCGCTCAGCGCTGGGCGGTCCCGGCATTTTCATCGCATCGCGTGTACGGTCGCCTCAAGGCTGCGACGCGTACATTTGTTGGTCCTTCGAGCCGGATCGTGAGTGCGGTGGAGGACAGAACGCTTTCGTCCCGAGTAAGTGTCATTTTGTGCGGACATCATGTCCGAGTTAGTGGCGTCGCAAGCGGCGCTCCAACGCTCGATCGAGCGTGCGCTCGACAACTTCAAGAAAATAGGGAGAAATAATCTGACGGCGGCAAAGGTTCGCACACGTATCGCTGCCCTCAAGGAACTGTGGCGTCCTTTCCGGGAAGGTCACGTCATCATGACGAGGACGATTCCAGTTTCCGTCCAGACTACCATGGATTACTTCACCAAGGCGACGTTCGACAAGACGGAGGAGGTGTACAACTCAACGTGGGAGCACATGGTAGAGTGCTTAGAGGAGTTCAAGCCGCCATTAAGTCCAAACCAATCTATCGCGAGTGGACCTTCGAATCCCGACGCGTCCGCTCTTTCGCTCTCCCATCTTCCGCCGATTCGCTTGCCACCGTTCGACGGCAATTATGCGGAATGGGAGAACTTCCGCGATCGATTTACCGCGCTTATTATTAACAATAAAGACGTGAGCGATTTCGCGCGCGCATGCATTTTCTCGCCTCTTCAGTAAAGGGTCGCGCCCTTGAGACAATCGGGAATATTGCGATAACGGCAACGAATTTTCAAATTGCATGGCAAGCGTTAACAGCGAGATTTGAAAATAAGCGACGGCTGCTAACATCACATCTTTCTACGTTGCTCGGCTTATCGGCAGTATCAAAGGAGTCCGCGTCTGACTTACAGTTTTTATGCGATAAAGCTAATATCGCGATCGCGTCATTGCAAAATTTAGATCGAACTCCGAGTAATCTTTGGAACGATATTCTCGTTCACCTTCTTTCGCAAAGATTGGACGCGACAACTAGAAAAGCGTGGACTCTTCACACTCATCATGTCGATACGCCGCCGACGTATGAAGATCTCAATAAATTTCTGTTTTCTCGAATTCGCGCGTTGGAAGAATGTTCGTCGAATTCCACCGCGAAACCTGCGTCAAAATCAGCGACATCCTCGCGCGTTAATGTCGCAACTGCTTCTACCGTCGCGCTGGCAGCTTGCCCGTTGTGCAAGGCCCGACATTATCTTAATGCATGTCCAGAATTTATAGGAAAGAATGCGACTCAGCGTCGGGAAACGGTAAAAAGGTTCAAGCGGTGTTTTAACTGCTTGAGTGCTCGTCACTCCGCTCAGGAGTGCAAAAGCAAATACACTTGTCGATCGTGCGACAAACGACATCACACCATGCTCCACGCTGAGTCGGATTCTAGCTCTGGATCTTCGGCTGTGACACCGCAAGATTCGCCGTCGGCCACAATCTCCGCAAACACGGTCGAGGTCAACTCGTTGTCGGCTTGCACAAAACCTGGCGTGCGACCGCCGGTTCTTTTAGCTACCGCGTTAGTAAGAGTCAAGGTCGCCTCCGGTCGTTCGGCAACGGTGAGGGCTTTGATTGATCAGGGCTCGGAAGCTACGATTATTTCCGAGAATTTAGCTCAATTGTTGCGTGCAAAGCGAATTCGCATGCCAACTGCAATCGCTGCCCTCGGAGGCACACACGTCGCAACGCTTCGACATGCCGCCGCGATCGTGGTTTCTCCTCGCGATTCTGACGCTCCGACGGTGTCAACAACAGCATTGATTATGGAAACGTTAACGGCATATCATCCGAAACGCGTGTCAGACTATGCCTCGTATCCGCATTTATCAAATTTAAAATGGGCGGATGCTGATCCGACCAGCTCCGACCCGATTCAACTCATTCTCGGGTCGGATGTCTACCATGATGTTCTTCTTGACGGCCGTCGGAAGGGCAAGATCGGCCAACTCGCGGCGCAAGAATCGATCTTCGGCTGGGTAATCTCCGGTCCCTTAACGGCAAATGCTCAGACTTCTCGTTCTCCTGCTGGGGACAGTTCGACAACCTGTTCCTCCAGCCATATTACGGTGCACCACTGCACTTCAATTAACACTCTTGCCAAGGACATTCAAAAATTTTGGGAGATTGAGGAGCTCCCTCAATCTCACATTCTTACGCCGATGTCATTTCCGAGCCTCTTCTAGGCAAATGGCAATCAATTCATTCAAAGCTTTCGCATCTCAACGATCTCCAAATAAATCGTTGGACCGGAGTTCAGAGCGATGTCGGAAAACTTTCGTCGCCAATCGTGTCACCGAGATTCAATCTCGCTTACCGGATACTGAATGGCGTCACGTGCCTACTTATGATAATCCCGCGGATTGTGCGTCGCGTGGATTAGTTGGTG
Organism: Formica aquilonia x Formica polyctena; assembly: GCA_907163055.1. Lineage (NCBI taxonomy): Eukaryota > Metazoa > Arthropoda > Insecta > Hymenoptera > Formicidae > Formica > Formica aquilonia x Formica polyctena. Next base: position 98,494 of record CAJQTV010000266.1, read on the forward strand.
ACGAACTCATCAATTCTGCCATTTGGTGGCATGGACCATCCTGGCTGAAACACCCAAAGGAGGATTGGCCTCCCGAGCCTGTTTCTCACCCTGCTCATCTCAACGTGGAAGAAAAGGTTGTCGCGTTAAATGTTTCTGAGCTTCCAATTCACTGGGATCTTGCGTCACGATATTCGTCGTGGCCTAGATTGCTTCGTGTTACAGCATATCTCTTTAAATTTATTTATGCTTGTCGACATTGTAAAGTCGACTCTCTAGCCAACGCTCAACCGAGCAAGGCTATCAATTCAGTCTACGTCCGGTTGGCAAAGACATTTTGGGTAAAACGCATCCAAAATAACTTAGTCTCTGATGAGATCAATCAGCTGACCAAAGGACAGCGGGTCGCGTCTCGAAGCCCTATCGTCAGTCTTGTGCCATTTCTCGATGCCGACGGGATCCTTCGTGTAGGGGGCCGCCTGCGCCACGCTCCTCTTCCGTATCGAGTCAGACATCCGATCTTGCTAGCCTCGCACCCACTAGTGCAGCTTATAGTGTTACAAGCGCACACTCGGGCGTTGCATGGCGGGTTGCAGCTCACTCTGAGCATCCTCCGTCAAGCCTATTGGGTTCTTCGCGCTCGGAGTGTGGTAAAAGCAGTGATCCACAGCTGCATTGTTTGCGTTCGAGAACGCGCGGCTGTCCCGACGCAGCTCATGGGGGATCTTCCCGCGATGCGAGTCTCGACTCCGCCACGATGCTTTTTGCATTGCGGTTTAGACTACGCTGGACCGGTCAAAGTTCGGGCTTCTGCCGGTCGAGGAGTCGTCTCGCGAAAGGCATACATTGCATTGTTTGTATGTCTGGCTACACGCGCCATTCATTTAGAGTTAGTAGTCAACTACTCTACTGCAGCATTTCTCAATGCGTATTTGAGATTTTGTTCTCGTCGAGGCCTTCCGCACTCGATGTATTCGGATAACGGAACTACCTTCGTTGGAGCCGATAAAGAGCTCCAAATTGCCTATCAATCGGCGATCCGCGACCCGAATTTTCTTAACAAAACCGCGTGTGATGACATAACGTGGAATTTCATTCCACCGTCGGCCCCGCATTTCGGCGGAATATGGGAAGCAGGCGTGCGGAGTGTCAAACATCACCTGCGACTTGTCCTAGGTGATCACACGCTCATATTCGAAGAATTCACCACTCTTTTATGTAAGATTGAAGCATGTCTAAATTCGCGTCCTCTCGCGCCGTTGTCGGACTCGCTTGACGAGTTTGATTGCCTTACTCCGGGCCATTTTTTGATAGGTCAAGCCCTCACTGTTCCACCGGAGCCATCTCTTGTTTCGCTGACCGAAAACCGATTGTCTCGATGGCAGCTAGTTCGTCACGTGTCAGAGCGGTTTTGGAAGGTCTGGGCGTGCGACTATGTAAATACATTGCAACAGCGACACAAATGGCAAAAGGTTCAACCATCGGTTAAACTCGGCCAATTAGTCTTGTTGCGTAATCCAAATTTACCTCCCTGCAAATGGGAACTCGGGCGGATCACACAGCTTCATCCCGGGTCGGATGGTTTAACGAGAGTGGTGACGGTAAAAACCGCCACCTCGGAATTCAAGCGCCCGATCGTGAGGCTCTGTGCTCTGCCAGTCGACAGCGTTGCGCCTAACTAGCAAATCAGTAGCATACAACTTATATTGTAAGGCCATAACCTATCGCTCGTGTGAGCCCATTCTCCTATTATGGGTATTTCAATCATAGTTCTAATTACTTTATACTTCTTTATAAGCGTATAGACATAAGTTAGTGTATCATTCAGACCGTCTCGCGGCTGGGCGGGCGGTGCATTCAATTAATTACCCTCCTTTCCTTTTTTTTCCTCTATTCATCTCCGTATCTTATAACGGCTATCATGTTATTCGGCCTAATTCTCTTGAATTTCGAGCTATTGAAACCCGCGTTTCAAGGCGGGCGGTATGTTCGAACTTGAGCCCATTAAAAATTATTCTCGAACATTCATCAAAATTATATCGCGATAGCTAAGGCAAATTTTGTATCGGAAATTCGGTAGCGGGCGAGCGCGTAAACAGCTAACCCGCGTTCGCTTTCTTTCGCATTCGGCCCCCCTTTTTTTTTGCTTTTCCTTTCAAGATTTCGACGGTTTTTCATATCGTTCGCAATACGCCGAGACGATCGCGCGATGTTTCTCACCGCCAATGAGATCATCGAAATTTAGCGACAGTAACCGGCGGAATTCCATGCCGTAAAATTTGCCCATCGTTTCGTCAGTCTTGCGTCCGATTTCGCCTGCCGACCACACATTTTCGCTGTGTTTCGTGCCCGCGCTTATCGGCCTAGACTCGTCTCAGCGTCTAAAGTATTTGTTCTTGCGGGCGCTAATTCAGTTCGCGCTAATTGCGACAACTCTTAATCTCGCTTTCTACAACAATTGCGACGCGTGCAGTGCGATAGTAACCGGCGGCCTTCCGGACAGTCATTCTCGGCGGTCCGCGTTTCGAAAGTTGTGAGCGGACTTGCCACGAGCGAAACCAGTCGCCGATCTGTGCGGGTTCTGCGATTTCCCGCTATCGGAATCATACGCTCATAACCGAGCGATAAACGGAGGGAAAAGACTTTTATCAATTTTCTCTGTTTCTATCTCGCGTGTGCTCGGAACAAGGGACCAAGCTGATCGCGATCCGACGGCGATCTCGTGCTCGCGGTCGCGCCCCTGCTTCGCGCCACAAGATATCCGTCGCTTCCGCGACAAGATCTCCGTCGCGCTATTACTCGGCAGTGAACTAAGATACGAAAAGGAAGCTTTCCGATTGTCGTCTAAGTCATCGATCTCGCACGATTTAATCGGTCAGCTCCATCTCGTTCTCCGCTGCGCGTCCAGTCTCACGACCATTTGTCAAGTTATTGTTGTTCTTGTGACCTGAAATAAACTTAGAGGTTTTTCACTTGAGTGCACAATCCTGCCTCTTTTCTTTCTTTTCACGTTTGTGATCGTCTGTCCTCCAACGATTCTGCGGAATCGTGTTACGCGCACTCCGCGCTCAGCGCTGGGCGGTCCCGGCATTTTCATCGCATTGCGCGTACGGTCGCCTCAAGGCTGCGACGCGTACAACTTCCGAAAACGATAAATCTCCGATTGCGCTGAAATTTTAATCAAAGCTTGTCCTTGACTTGAGTATAAAGCACCTTGAGGGTTTTTTGCCGATGAGGCCCCGTTTGCCCCCTATGCCTCCTCAAAGTTCCAAACATTTTTACTGTATATTTCCAAAAATATTGATTTTAGAGAAAAAAGTTTCAAACAAAAAATAAAGCTCTTAAAAAACTGAACAAAAAACGTTATGTACATTTTTTTACGTTAACCTATTATTTTGGGTGTTATGTAATAAACTAATAATTTTAACGTTCTCGTGTAAAACTATATTGTATTAATGTAAAGAAAATATAGATATGCGTTTTTTATATAAACTTTGAGGAAACTTGAGGAAACTTTACAAGTTTTCACGCTAAGCGAGGTTCAATCTAAACCAATGTGTCTAGTTCTTTGGTAGTGGAGCCCCCCCGTAGGGGGGGGGGGGCGGAACACACTGCCTCCACGCATATACTTTTTAATGCGAAGTGAGGTTTCACATGGGTTTACAAGAGGAAATTGATTTGGGAATCTACAACTGAAGGAAATCTATTAATATATATCCCTATGAATCAGGTCCGATACATTGTATTAACACGATAGCGTTAAAATTATTATTTTATCACGTAACTTCTAAAATAATGGGTTTATGTAAAAAATGTATATAACCTTTTTTATTCAGTTTTTTATGGGCTTCATTTTTTGTGTAAAACTTTTTTTTGGAAGATCAATATTTTCGGTGATATACAGTAAAAATGTTTGGAACTTTGAAGGGGCATAGGGGGCAAACGGGGCTTCGTCGGCAAAAAAAAACCCTCAAGGTGTTTTATACTCAAGTCAAGGACAAGTTTTGGTTAAAATTTCAGCGCAATCGGAGGTTTATCGTTTTCGGAAGTTTATCCGTTTTATTAAAAATTGAAAATAAAAATCGCAATAAGCATAAAAGCTTCAAAAATTAATTACACTTATCTGTGTTTTATTTAACAGACAAGCGTTTGAGAATATTTATCGTATGATTCGACTTGGAGGGAATATACTTATGAATTTGGTAGCATCTCATGTTATATATAATATTATGAATATTTTGGCTCAAGATATTCGTTTTGCACCATACATACAAGTAAACTTCATTATTTTCATGTTTTATTAAATCCGCGAATTATACAGTTATAAGCGCTTAATTATTACTCTTATGTTCATACAGGATGTCAGAAAGTATGTTTCGCCATTTAATGATTCATGCTATCCTCGTAAAGAACTGAGAAAAATACTTAAAAGTATCGGATTTGAGGTTTACCATTGCAGTCTTCGAGAAACGACATATTCCTCTAAAGATTTCAGCGATTTTATATGTAAGTTATTTATAAAACAATGTAAAAATTAAGTTTTATGCTTTATGTGATTATTAGCACATTATAAGTTTGCTGCAACGTTCTTTTCTTATTTATTTAAATCTTAATTCAATTCTAATAATTTAATTTAATCTTAATAGATTATTTTGGTAGCTTCGATAATGTCCGTCTACACATTTTTGGACAAAATGCCACATGATCTGAAAGAAGAATTCAAGAACGAATATACACGTAAATTTGTGGAAAGAAAGATTATTTATAAAACAATACAAGATAATCAAACACAAACATTTATGTTAGATGTGAACAAACTCTTAATAGTTTATGCACGAAAAGTTGTATAACCGCATTGCATATATATGTATATACATATAATCGTTGATGTATATCGTAAATCCTTAAGTCAGTAAATAAAATTAAGCTTAAGAAATACGAGGTATCGAAAAGAGTGAGAGATTAAAATTAAGTATCTATTAAGAATTGGAAAATAGCAGTCAAGAAGTTCCGTATCATCCTGTAAATTAATACCGTTTTTTGCTGTTGAATTTACGTTATACACCAATGGATTATTTGAACAATCGTTATGTTTTTAAGTTGGCTTTACTTTTGTTTTTATAATAACACATCAAATTGTCATGAAGGTGAGACAGACCTGTATGCAATGAGTCTGACATTTTGATGGCTTTGATTTCTAATGTAATGATATTATAAAATATCGAATACTAAATGTTATAAACTACCAACAGCTATTGTTCTTATGATGATATAAATTGCAATCTTTTTATTAAACTTTATTTTTTAATCCATTAACATCCAGAAGAATTCAAGAATCAAAACGATTGAATATTACAATTTTTATAACACATAATAAATGTCATTTTCTTATGTAATATTTACTGTATTCAGGCCACAGTCTATCCTAAACTAGATTGCTAATGTCACTATAATTATCGGTATTTTATTGTGCAACAATTTATGCAATTTACCATCTTCTTTAACTTATAATTAATTTATGTATATATGTATACAAAATATAACTGCATGAGAGAAAATCGAACATAAAAATAGTATTTTTAAACAATTTAAAATGGTCGCGTTTGTATATATACTGCGTTCACGGAGAGAACAACCTCGCTTTGCGCAGATTTGGGCGGAGTGGGGATTAGGTGAGAGACTTCAGCGCGTTACTTCAATGCCGTATGCATATCGATTGTATCACGTATGTGATCCGCCTTTCTAATGTTTGAAAAAATTCATTAAGGAATGCGCAGGTCTCCTTTGTCAATTAGCCGGATCTGCAAGCCGCAAGACCAATATTGACAGCATAGAGGGGGCAAAATGGGCGGTCGATCGGGCGGGATCTGACCGAACCGGACGAAAAGCGAGGTTGCTCTCTCCGTGAACGCAGTATAGATACATATATATTTGTAATCGGTTTAGACCATATCGGTCGAAAAGACATTATTTTTTATTCTTTCTTTATAAATGATATATTTGCCTCAGAGATAATCTTCTTTGATTAACATTTTGCAGCACAATATTTGTAATAATTTTTTACAACATTAAAAATTTTCATGAGATTACAACCATTAATTTGACTCCCAATAATATGTACCAATAAAAGATTAATTGTCAGCACAAAATTAAAAATTAAAAATAAATTGAATTAAATCACCTTATGATAATTTTACAATAGTAAGTAATCATATTGAAAAATTACAATAAATTTATCAAAGCTTTATTACAAAGCTTTTTATTACAATCCAATACAACAATAATATTTTACATATTTATATAAAATATGACATTAATTATAATATTTTATAGAAATTCCGTGAGAGACAGAGCTTTACAAAGCGAATAATAAAACTTCATAATAATTTAGGAGTAGCTGGAAATTTAGAAATTTACATATATCTTTTAAACCGTAAAGTATATTAAAAAAAGCTTATAAACAAATTTAAAAAGAAATTACTAAATAATAATAAGATAGACAGAAAAAGATAAATTTTCTACGTGAAATTTTGAGTTAACCTTATATTAAAGATTAAAACAAAAATACCAATATCTAATACTGCATAGTTAATTCTTGATTTGAAAATTATGAGATTATAATTCATTGCTAATGAATCGTTTGTGTGCGCACGCATGTGTGATTTTATTGTATGATAAAATTGTTATTTGCACATTGCAACATTAAAATTCAGTCCTACCGGACGCATCTTTATCGTGACATATACTTTGTTCGCAAAAACTTATCTTCTTCTGCATAAGCATTTCTCCTGACGTAGTAGTGCATGTCGAAGTACTCGATGATATTGCATTTGTTGCGCATGAATCTTCTGAAAACAAACTGCAGATGAATCGCTTCAATAACATCCGCTTGATATTTTTTTCCACACAAAGATAATAAAGATGCAGGGACTGCATGGTGTCCATCAAAATAAAAGCATATTTTGTGATATATTGGAAATAATACAACATATTGATTTCATTTTCAGACAACCAAACTGTCTGTATAGACCATTTTATTCCCATTATGATAAACAGCAGGATAAATAACTTCAGATACAGAGTGAACCTAGAAATCAAACATTTATATATACAGTACCGTGTAAAAGTTCTTGTACTTATGAATTTTTTGACATAACTTTTTTAAGTTAAGAGAATTAGAAACAGAATAAGAATTTTTTTATTTAAATTTTTACATGCAATTTACATACAATTTAAACATATTAAAAAACATAGTATAAATTGTTTATTGCTATAAATTGAATTAGTACAAAAATATTTAAAAAAAAACAATCCAGATGGCGTAAAATCAAGTTAAGTCAAAAAAACCAAAAGTACGCAAACTTTTGCACGGTAGTAAATATATATATATATATATATACAGGGTGTCCCAAAGCACCCTTGACAACGCTCGTGAACAGGTAGAGCAAAGTAAACTGAACAGAAAAGTCCTGTGCCATTTTTTTCTATAACGCTTAATAAAGGAGTTATTATTGAGTAAAGTCTGGTCAATCAGCGCAGACTTTTAGCCGGACGCACGTCAGTGAGCCGCCCGTCTGTTAGTGTGCGTCACCGTAGCGATGGAGCGCTCACGCACACTACCAGGCGCGCGGCTAAAGGTCGACGCTGATTGGCCAGACTTTACTCAATAATAACTCTTTTATTAAGTATTATAGAAAAAAATGTTACAGGACTTTTCTGTTCAGTTTACTGTGCTCTACTTGCTCACGAGCGTTGTCAAGGGTGCTTTGGGACACCCTGTATATATATATATATATAAACTACCTTGTATATATGTATATACACAAGGTGTTTCATTTTAATCGCCCCATTCAAATAGTTCGAAAAATATGAAAGATATGGAAAAACGTTTCAGACAAAAGTTGTTTGGTTCGAAGGGGGACATAAGATGGTTTTATAGGTTTGATCTTAAGTGAATGTGCTAAGGTCATATAGAGTTCAACTTTTTTTTTTAATGGAACCCTCCTTTTTTTATTGCATATTCTTGTAGTTTATCTTGAGAGCTTTTCAAAACAGTTATAATAAAATATTTTTTCATTAAGTACTTTTTGAGTTATTTTATATCTTAATTTAACATATTTTGATATAAAAAATAAAACATCTCGTAAAATATTTAGTTCTCGATAATCTTACCGTGGTAAATATTTAGATTAACGTACCCACCTCCAATGACTGACCTTGACACATGTTGTCAAGGTCACTGTCCTGAGTAACATCCAAGAGGTTTTAGCCGTCGCTCGTTGTTCGTTAAAAAGTTATTAACAAAAAAAGTTTGAGAAATATAGCAGTTATTTTAAGTATTCAAATGTGGAAATAGTACATGTATAAACAAAAAAAAAGTTATTTAAAGGAGTAAATCGTTGATATATTAAAGAGTCTTTTTGTTAAAACAGAAAATAGTTGCTTCGGTCCAAAACAAAATATGTAATTGTTCTGTTCCACATGGGTCTTCGACTTTCCACACGAAGCAAGGTCTATCCAACACCCCCCTTCCCCCCGTCCTTTGGCATGAAACAAGCCGAAAGTATATGCGCTGTAAAGTATATGCGTGGACGCAGTAGGTTCCGCCCCCCCCCCTACGGGGGGGCTCCACTTCCGGAAGATATAACCTAACCCAAACCTATTTCTAATTTAAAACTAAAATTTGGTTTGGGTTAGGTTATATCTTCCGGAAGTGGAGCCCCCCCGTAGGGGGGGGGGGGGGCGGAACCCACTGCGTCCACGCATACACTTTCCAATCCACACAAGAATTGTAGGATAGATCTCGCTAAATTATGTGTTAAATGTAGAAATTCGTATAGATACATGATAATTCGACAAGAGTAACACAAAGACTGGCAATAATAGAGAAGTGAAAGCTTTTAGTAAACAATAATAATATTGAGAAGTCCTACAGTAGGTCAAGATACAAACTCACTATCCTTATATACACATTGTTTGAAAATTACGTACATTTCATTTAAATTCTTTTGTTAATAACTTTTTAATAAACAACGAGCGACGGCTGAAACCTCTTGGATGTTACTCAGGACAGTAACCTTGACAACATATGTACAAGACTCATGGAATGATAACACCGACTGTGACCTCCGGTTATCTACTTCCGATGACTGAGATGACCTAGAGTCAGAGTATGTGCTTCCTGCTGTCTTCAACTTCTTCCCATTTCACTCATCTCTCACGCACACAATTAAAGTGACAGCAATAAATTATTAAAATAAAAATAAAGAATATTTTTCACATTCTAAAAATTGAGCAATTTTCAAATCGCTAAAACTCGAAAAATCATCGTACACAATAAATTTTAGAAGCATTTTAAAGCTTGAAGTTTTAACGCTTCATTGGTAGTTTAAAAATTTCTTTTTACCTTTTGTGCTTTAAGAAAGAACGCATTGTTTTATTTCTTAAAATTACGTATGTTTGATACTCTGCAACTCAACAAAAAAAAAATTTTTGATAAATTTAGGTCAAGTTCTATAAACGAAAATATTTTTCTCACAAAATACTTTTTTTAAATTTTTCCTATAAATTTTTATGTAGGATATTATTGCATAATATTATTTTATGTATTATATATAATATATAGAATATTATCTTACGAATATTTTTGATCGAATTAGATGACTTTAAAACAAAGGCTGTATTTTTTAGAAATATTGTCGATACTTGGTGGAAAAGTATAGCAGACAAAAAAAATAAAAAAACATTTTGAAGTTTATAGGTTCAACTTTGACGTGACACCGATAATTTTTAAAAATATTTACTTTTCTTATTATAAAAAAATGCAGGTTTAATTACAAAATCGTGTAACTCGGCAAAACAAAATCAATATAAAAATTTTAGGAAAGCGTTTTGTAGCCAAAATGTAGTTTTTTTATGGAACTTGACTTAAATATTTATAGAAAAATTTATGGAGCTACAGAACACGCAATTTTTCAAAAACAAGTAATTTTTACCAATAAAACAAGATGTTCTTTTTTAAAATACAACAAGAAAGACAAAAAATTCTAAAAACTACCGATGGCTCGTTAAAATTCAAGAAATTTCAAGCTGCAAAATGCTATTTTAATTTTTTGTTTACTATAATTTTTCGCCAAATTTTAGCGCTTTGCAAATAGCCCAATTTTTAATTTATGAAAAGTATTTTCTATTTTTTTTTAATAGTGTATTTTTTTTTAAAGTTTATGTAACTAAAAGAAAAGAAGAATATGCACATTAAAAAGGTATTGCTTATAAATAATCATCTCTTTCTTCTATCAGGAATGCAGATCCATCGATTATGTAATACTATTAGCAGAGATATTGGTAAAAATATGTCGACAAAAATATCATTAATAAGATAGATGATAGATATGCTTTCCGAATTTGTCAAACGATTGCCTGTTTCCTTTTCATAACGCGCGATCTTCAATGCCGTAGAGATGGATAAATAAATGCTACTAATAACGCAGATACTTAAGAACCCGTAATAATACAACATAAACGATTCAAGCTCTGTAAGTATGAAATATACAAAAAATTATTATACTATTTCCCATAGTATATTAAAATGTGATATTAATAGAATTATTTGTTAGAAACATCCATTTACCAGCCAACTAGCAATTTCCTTCGCGAATTTTCGGTCACAAAATTTTCGGCAAATATTCGGAAACAAAATCCATAATGACAGTGATAATAGCGAAAATAAAGGATAAACGATAAATATAGCAAAAAGGGGACCCAGCCCCAATGACCTTGACCTTGACATATGTTGTCAAGATCATCGCCCTGAGTAACTCTCAAAAGATTTTAGTCGTCGCTCGCTGTTTATTAAAAAGTTATTAACAAAATAAGTTTAACGAATGGAACGTAATTCTCTGATACCGTGTAGATGACATAAATTTTAATTTTAAATCAGAAATAGGTTTGGGTTAGGTTATATCTTCCGGAAGTGGAGCCCACCCGTAGGGGGGATGGGCGGGGCTGAACCCACTGTGTCCACGCATATACTTTACAAAACGAAGCGACATCTACCCCACAATGTTGTGTGAATGGAAAAGTTTTTTTTTCAAATAATGAGCAAGCTATATTCAATAAATAATTAATTCAACATAGTAATATTTTGTTCTCGAACACCCTATATAAAAACTTGCATGTTTATTTAAGTATATGTGTATAGTATACGTAGGACTATTTTTGTAAACTAAGCCCAATATCAAGTTTTTCATTGTCAGACTACGTACAAATCTTGATTTTTATAAATCTTTGTTTGTTAATAACTTTTTAGTAAACAACGAGCGACGGCTAAAACCTCTTGAAAGTTACTCAGGGCGATGACCTTGACAACATATGTCAAGGTCAAGGTCATTGGGGCTGGGTCCCCTTTTCGCTATATTTACCATAAATTTAGTCTAACTATTGTATTTGCACTAAAATTTTATAGCAAAAATGATATATTTCATAAATATGTGCTAATAGTAAATTAAGTAAGATGTCAATTCAATATATAACTGCAAAAACTTAAAAACACAAAAAAATATATTTATTTTGACAAATTTAGATTAGTTATATATTAAAGTGCATCTAAAATCTATTATTCACTAAATTTCACTATTAAATCTTGCAGTTTTAATAAAACATATATTCAAGTTATTAAAAAGTAATATGCAAATATACATTAGTATGTTTGAAATATATGTACACTATAATGATTATAGTTATATGATTTAAGTATACTATATCATATGTAATACAGACTGAATATTGTATAGCATCAGCTTCGATCAGAAAACCAAACAGACAAAGCTTGCTGACAGGCAATGTGAGCAGATTGGCAGCAGAAATTACGCAGAACCTGCGCGCAATCTGATGGCAGATTGATAGCAGAAATCGAGCAGTTTCTAGACATTTATATAAAATGGTACATTTAAATGGATTTAAACATTTAAAGAGTCTCAATCCTAAATAGCAAAATTAGGGCAAATTTTGGTCACAAAATAACCAATTAGACGTCCTAAAATTAGGTCTCATAAAATAAAAAATGACGTTAATAGTCGATATATCATATTTATGGGATGTCATTTTCTGACGTTTGTATTAATAACATATAAATATATGTATAATATTAACAACATATATTAATGTAATATATATAGGAAAAATTGAATAATTTAATTTATAAAATTAAATTAAAATTAAACAATTTTATTTATATGGAAGCTAATTTTTATTTTATATTTTGATATAATAACGAACGATATAATAACGAACGATTTTCACTTATTCGGATTGTCCGAATTTTCGTGCACGTTCTGTGCGAATTTCTCCCGTGATTATAGCGCGAATTGCGTGAGTGCGTGTCGAGTTTCGTGTAAGCGTGTCACGTTCGTCCAGACATAACGAATATGCGTGTTTCGCAAACGGCCTGTTAGTAATAAGTTGCATAATAGTTTTTAAGTAATAATAGCGGGCGATACGGTCGCCGTTAACGGATTGATATCGAGAATCGGATTGGGTTATCGCTCGAATTAAAGTCGAAACTTATTAATTGCCATCTCTGCGGTGCGAGGCGTATTTAACGCCGAGAGAGAATTACGGCCAGTATAACGGGCCGACATCGGCGTACGTTTTCCGGGGTTTCGCGCCCCCTATCTAACACCCAGTTTCGCTCCCGCGTACTTACCGCAGCCGAATATCCGCGCGGTCATTATTATTATTACTTTCGCGGGGCCTCGGCTCCGCCTATTATAATAAACTCGTTATTTTCTTTATTCTATTTCGCATCTTTAATTTCAGTTTGTGTTTGTCGCTCTACTATTTGTCGCATCTTGCTCAATAATCGTGTCACTACACACTCGCCCTGCCCCTCTACCGTTAGGCGAGCTAGCCAACCCGTGGCGGATTTCGATATATCTTGCGTTGGGAATAATCTTGTGGCGTTTCGCGAATTGATACGTGAGAGACCGTATCTGGCGCCCAACTTTAGTTTTTCGTTTTATATTCTTTTGAGATTATAACGTATAATAACGACGACTCGCAGTGTGTGAAACGATATTTTATTACTTAACACCACTGTTACAAAGAGACTCAAATAGAAGTATTTAAAGAGATATCAATTAGTTATCGCGAGATATTCGTATGACCGAAGACGCGAACGAACAACATAATAAACATAGTGTTCAAGACAACCAAAAAACACAGACAACACACGCAGTTACCATAGCAAGAGCAAACACACTCGTATTAAAGAATAAAAGAAAGAATTAATTATGAACATAGAAGATCGAGAAATAAATCTCAATATATTCTATCTTCCGTCACGTATGCGCGGAAATCTCAATACCCCATTCCTATCCGGCGCGTTATTCTTTTTCGAATCCTCATTTTTTTGACAACGACGTTCCCGCATCTTCCGTTCGGCGAATCAGCTCATGTTCGTCGACGCAACGTCCGTTCGCGCGATGAACAGATCGAAATGGCGAGCATGCTTATCGTTCGGCCGTGAAAACAGGGAAAAGTCGTCGCAAAAATTTGGCACCCAACGTGGGGCCACGTTGAATATTTCAGAGGAGCGCAAGAGGCGCTTATTGTTAGACTCGAGAAATTTCGTGTCATATTAGGCTTCGTGAGAAACGGTTGAACATTTCTTTTCTCCGCGTATTATAGACCCGCAATTGAACTAACGTCTCAAAGAAATTTTCGATCGTGGCTTACAACTTGACGGTATGTTATGTCTTCGAAATTAAGGTAAAATATTTACTTTGAAAAGATTATTAAATATTATCGCAAATATAAATTTGAAATTAACCGTTGCGAGAAGTATGAAAACACGGTTTCCGTATTTTCGTGTAATGTTATTGTGTCTTTGTTCGAGATATTGCTTTTGTTCTTTTTGTGCTCGCTTTGTTATTTTCGTCGTGTAACGGTCGCGTTTACGTTTCGAATAGGAAAGTCAAGAAGACCGTATAAGTCGTATAGATCCCGAGGATGAGTAGGTCTTTGTATTGAATCACGAACAACTTATCGACGAATTAAATAGGCGTAGACTTCCAAATGAAGTTACTCAATTTTAACCGCGCGATTATTGCGTCGCTTGCGCGACGACCGGAATTCGTTTATCATTCGCGGAAGGAGGAGACGATATGTCGGACCACGAGCATCTGGAGCCAGTAATGCCATTTCTACGTTTTGCGCCCGCTGCCTGCGCGTGTGGAGGGGGTAGCGCACATAAGGAACGAGCCATAGACATAGTATATCTAGACCGAGTGTTGAGGAGTGGGAGCCGAGGTGCACGTAGAAAAGGACATACTCTGTTTCGTGCCCCTTGCGTTCTCTTTCGCTCGCACGTAGCATGACGAAAGAGAGCGCTATGCTCTGTGCGAGCGAGAGAGAACACAAGGGGCACGAAACAGAGTATGTCCTTTTCTACGTGTATCTTTACCCCCACTCCTTAAATAAAGGCAAACGCTCGGTCTAGATATACTATGTCTATGGAACGAGCCGTGTACGTGTGCGCTCAGCGCTCGGCGCTCGGGCAGAGTCGGATAATAGAAGAGAACAAACATAGAATGCGCTGCCTCTTTCTTTCTCGAGCGCGAGCAGTAGCTATAGCTATAGCTGACAATAAGATATCAAGAATCGAGAATACTTGTTAGCGTTAGCGGCTTGGCGCTTGGCTCATCTATTAAATCCTCATATACCAATTATGAATAAAATAAATTTAGCAATTGTTTTCTAACCTTATAATTATTTTATACATAAAAAATATTAATTAAATAGAAAGAGCTTGAAATGATAGGAGTCCATTCTTGTCCAACATGTACGCCTTTTCAAAAAATTAACTATTATTAATTTAAAAAAATGAATTGACACTAAAAAATTAAATAAAAATTAAATTGTATGTCATTTGTTCTACGTAACTTATTCTATTATTTATATTTTTTATAAATGGTCAACGTACATGTTGTTGCTCAACGGAAACCGCGGGAAGGTGGTGGTTTCTTTCGTCAAGAGGAAATGTAAAAAAATATTTTTTTACATTTCCAAAGAATGCAGATAGAATAAAGGATAGGAGAAAGAATAGACACAGAATAGATAAAAAAATAGATAAAAGAATAGATATAAAAAATGTAGGAGAATTGTTTGAGATTGCATTAAATTACATTTAAATTAATTTCTTCTTTGTCACATGGGCTTCGCATTATTATTCCATCGCGATCAAAGTCGAAAAACAATGTTTTTATCGCTATTATTATTTAAGGTTTTTTGGTGTTTTTTGACTTTTGAAGCCCATGTGACAAATAAGTTCTACACGAAAACACGCAAACAACTTTGTCGGTTAGCCGCGCGATAAACGGCTGCCGGCACGCGCGAGGCCGTGACGTAGCCCGTGACGTACGGGCCACCGGCCTATCACTCGCCCCGAATCTCATCTCGCGCCGATATTTCAAGGGGCGGCCAATAAAGTTTGGCGCCGCGTTGAATCTTCGAACCGAACTCGGAGGTTCAAATTTATTGGCAGCGAGAGATTAAAGAACCGCTATAAAAGGGCCCGCTCGTGAGAAGCGGAGAGACACTCGCTTACGCGTTTAGTTACCGCATATAGTTACACCGCTTAGAGACACTCGCTTACGCGTTTAGTTACCGCATATAGTTACACCGCATTTCGACACGCTTTGATAACCGCTTACGACAACCGCTATTCTCTTGTGAAACCGCTTACGACAACCGCTATTCTTTTTTGTGAAACCGCCTATAACCGACCGAGCTTTTATCAGGAACTTTTTGTATAATTTGTAATCGTGTTAATTATTTTGTTATAATTAAAAACGTGAATTGTACTCGCGAGATTTATTTTCCGCGAACCAAAAGATCCTCGCACACTCTTTTTCTAATTTCGTCTTGCTCTCGAACAAGAATATTAAAGGGCAGAAATAGAGAAAAAAATATATATATATATATATTTTTTAGTCTGAGGCCGTTTTATACAATTTATAACTCGCGATAGAATTGGCAAAATTGTATATATAAAAAAATATTTAAAAAATTAGAAATACACATATAAATACATGCATAATTTTACGTGTATATGTAAATGTATGTATACATATATTTATAAATCATCAAACGTTCTTTACATCATACATAAAATTATAAATAGATACTTAGATTCTTATTTTATCGTGAATTATAAATTGTGTAAAGTGGCCTTTACACTAGAAATACACAAAATAATTGTTGAATAATTGTTTCAATTTCTTAAACTAATTTTTTATTAATCTAGTTAAAAAATGAGTAAATAGAATAAATTTTGGATAAAAAACAAAATATTAAATTAAAAAATTGAAACAGCCAAAAATAATTTTTTGGTATTTCTAGTGTTAAACTATGAAAAAAGCATGTTTTACTTAATATAATATTGAAGATATAATACATATTTATAAAAAATATAAAAAATATTTCCGAGAATATAGTTGAATTATTATAGCTATTAACTGGCAATTACAGCTATTAATTGAAATTAGTAGAACAAATAAATAAACAAACAAACAAACAAACAAACAAATAAATAAACAAATAAATAAATAAATATATGTATATATATGTATATATACAGAATATATGTATATATACAGGGTGTCCCAAAATTCGCGCAACACTCTTTAAGGGAAGGTAGAGAGTGTTATTCTGAACAGAAAAGTCCTGTAACATTTTTTTCTATAACGCTTAATAAAGGAGTTATTATTGAGTAAAATTTGGTCAATCAGCGCCGACTTTTAGCCGGACGCACGTCGATGAGCCGCGCGCCTAGTAGTGTGCGGCGGTGCACACTTCACAGGACAGATGGATGGGTCGAGGGGGCCCTATTTCTTGGCCAGCACGGTCGCCAGACCCACGTGAAAATTTATAATTTATATTAGATTACACAATTAAAGAATTATTTCTATTTCAATTTCGATTAAATATATTTTGTTGCATAAAAATACTTTGTATATACACAGATGAATGAGCTCATTATTAATTTTAGATAATGTCACAATAATTAATAACGAAAAAAACAGTTAGTAGCGCAATGATGTCTCAAAGAAATAAGAGATAAATTTTATTTCGAATATCTATTCTTTTATATTAATACAAGACAATTTGCTTGTCGTGAAAGTGACTTGTGTATACCTTTACACACATATATAACCGAAACTTCGCTTTACTAAAGAGTTATCCATGAGTATGAGATAAGCAGGGATATTCGCTAAACCAAATCTGCTGTGGTGAGCACGACGGAGGCCGAGCCAGGCACGGTAATGTTAGTCGTATCAACGCGCGATCCTGCAACTAGCTTGTGGTGCACGCTGGACGCATAGACGATCAACTGCTCTGGGATATTCATCCAAGTCCTGGCGTCGACGGTGACTGGTGTATCGGCAAAGTTAACCATTAGCGCTACGACGGATCCGTTATATTGCCGTATGACTCCTAGAATTTTCTCAGTTACCAACACGCTCTCCAGAGAGCCTTGCTCAATAACTGTCTTCTTTTTCAATTGCGCTAGGGACTTGAATACTTTGTAGTGAGATACGGTCGCGGTTTTTTGCACCGCCAAATTGAGAGTTCTATAATTGCTATTCAAGGGAAGCCATGTCTGATTGCTAGTGGAGAAAACGGCGCTGATGCTGTTGTCCCATTGGAAAGGCGTTCTTTCCGGATCTCGCGACTTCAGATAATACCTAAAAATGTGTTAATATTGAAATCAATTAAATTATTTAATGCTTTTATAAAAGGTTATTTTTTAAATTTAACAAATATAGTTTAAAATAAAAATTTATATTAAACTATATATGATATATATGATATATATTTTTTAGAAACGTAAATGAGATTTGTTGAAGATTAAGAAGTAAATAAGATTTGATGAGAATTCCTAAATTATATTATTATTAATAATTATCAAAATAGATAATACATACATATTTCAATACACACGTTTTAAAAAGAAGAGTCAATTTAATAATAATATTAATAATAATAATAAAAATAATAATAATAATAATAATAATAATATATATATATATATATATATATATATATATATATATTTATTTAAAGGCCAAATTCTAAGATAATTAATTTAAATTAATTAAATTAGCTATTAATAACTTAATTTGTGCAAATTTCAATATAAATCTAAATATATATGCATACAAAAATTGATAAGAACTTTAAATAATAATCTTTGCAATAATACTTTTGATTTAATTAATTAATTTTCTATTATATTATTGTTACGTCCTGGCGATTCCACGATTCCTTCCTTCCGCGAAGTGACGGCAACGATCGTCGATTGGTGAGACAAACGAACTGCTCAGTAAACAGACCAACGTAAAAGATCGATGATAAAAATATGCCGGTCTCCTCAAGGTAATATAAATTTTTCTAACGAAATACCCAACAAACACAGCTGCATCTATAATAATAAAATTTTCCAACGAATATTCAATAAACACAGCTGCACCAATAACGATAAAATTATTATAGAAGAATAGGATCTTTTTCTAATCTGAACACGTGCAAGGAATCTTTGAAGGAATATCGAACTCACCAATGGACGATCACTACGAGTAAAACGTGAAAAGTAGGAGAAACACCCCGCCTAACGAAGACACTGGCACATTTTTAATTTGCTAAGATTGAAAAATTCCCACTTCTGCGCAAATTCAATTCGTCGAAGTTTTGGAAGATTCCCACTCTTAGAAATTAGAATACACCCCGAAAAGAGGGATATAAAAAGAAGACTCGAACAGACTTACGCACTTATTCTCCAGTCTTCAGCTTCACGCAGTCTTACTCTGTGCTTTCACCGTAATTCGCGAGTTAGGCACTTGTGCCACCAGTGTCCTCGCTTGGCATCATCTCCAGAGCAACCACGAATCGAACATCGGGTTGCCGACATGAGACACAGAGCGAAACACCGTACAAAAATTCGCCACCCCTCCACCTCTGAATTACTATTGAAAAAAGTAAGTTTAATTGAATAATTTTTCTTTTCCTTCTTTTTGTCTTGTTTCTTATTTAAATCAAAACTTTCCGAAGAATGTTTCATTCTTTTAAATCATCAACCCGTTTCGGTAATAAGTCTTACAAAATTTTAAATCCTGATCTTAATCTAACACATATGCGAGCGACCAATTTTATATTTCTGACCGTTCTTAATATATACACTTATTTACTTATACATATTGATTTTGATTTTATGTTTTTATCCTTTAGTCAAATATATTTTTATATTGTATCACCCAGTCAGAATCTAAATTTAACAGTAAAATCATTCCATTGTATTCTGACTGATGACCTCCGTATCAATGTAACACCCGCGAACTAACACATTCACACACATTCAGACGAAAACTAATATTATATTTTTATTTTATTTTTTTTTCTTTCTTATATAATCATGTATACCCATCATTCATTTTAAATAAATTTATATTTGTTAACTAAATAACTCTTTATTAACCCACACTCATTCCCAGTAGAAAGATCGCACTTGGTCCCATCCCGCGTAAAAGAGATTAAATTCTCTGACCGAAAAGGGACCGCCGAGCGAACTTCCGAAAACAGTGTAATAGCGACTCAGTCGTTTACCTGCTTTTCGGACCTGTCAGTTCGTTCGACCCGATACCAAACGCCACGAGACGTTTGACTTCGGGATAAATAAAGATAGTTGTTGCGCCCTTCAGTCGACTCATCCTTCCCCGAGTCTGGACGTAACATTATCATATTCAAAATAATTTTACAAGATATCCAAAACATATGAATTGCAAATAGAAGGATACATTTATGGATTCCATTTCATATTTGCTATGTATTATGTAACAGAATTCAGATGCGTCTTCCCTCGTGTTAGTACCTGTCGGGTCCAGCGTAGCATCCCGCAGGATCCTTGGTTTCCTCATACGTAAAATTCCTATCGAGCATGCCGATCTCGTCACCGTTGTAAATCACGCTTACGCCGGGTAAAACGGTCGCCAGCATGGAAAGTTGATCAGTTCGTTTTTCACCGAATCTGGAAGCCGCGCGATGATTATCGTGATTACCCACTACCCAATTAGCGACATACGCCGGATTGTTAGGTATATTGTTCATCCAACAATCGATGAAGCGCTCAAAGTCAGCCGCGCTGGACTTGTTGTTTAGATTGGAAATAAACATGAAGTTGAAAGGCACAGTCGAGCCCGATGTATAATACAATATCGTGAGGTTGAAATCCGTGTAAGCCTCGGTCAGGATCATTTTTGTGTCGGCAGTCGGCGAGTGATTGTCCAAAACCTGTCTCCAGGACTTGAGAACTTCATAAGTTTCGAGAAGATCCTTTGTATAAATATGGTCCAAACTGTCGTAATCATCATCCGGTAATCCGGATATGTTTAATCGGGGCTCATTCAGGAAACGGATATTCTCGTATATGACGTTGATGGCGTCAATACGAAAACCTTCCACGCCGCGATCCATCCAGAATTTCAACACGTTCTTCATTTCTTCTTGCAACACGGTGCTATGATAGTTGAGATCCGGCTGTCCGGTGGCGAACTGATGCAAATAATATTGTTTCCGTATATTGTTCCATTCCCAAGCAGAGCCTTGGAAGGCGCTCAACCAGTTGTTCGGCGGACATCTAGTGCCGTTTACTATTTTTGCGTCACGCCAAACATAATACTCGTCGTAGGGCTTGATCCCTAGGATGCTGTTTTTGAACCATAGGTGCTTGTGAGAGCTATGATTCGGCACGAAATCGAGGAGTACTTTCAGCCCAAGAGACTTTGCTTTCGCCACAAGTCTGTCAAAGTCGGCCAAGGTACCGTATTCCTCATTAATATTAGTAAAATTGGCAACGTCGTAGCCAAAATCTACCTGCGGACTGATGTAAATCGGCGATAGCCATAACGCATCGGCGCCGATATCCACAATATGTTCCGATTTACTGATGATACCATTCAAATCGCCTATGCCGTCTCCATTACTGTCCTTGAAGCTTCTTGGATAAATCTGGTATATCAGACTGTTCTTGTACCAATCTTTACCCGGTTTCTGGATCGAGATCGAGCCAGTCACAGCGATTAACACTGCAATGAAGATGTACGAACGAGACATGGTGATCGTTTGTCTCGATGGTCTACACATTTATATACAAACTTGTCAAAAATTCACCACGATTATAACAGTCTTATCTATTATCGCTTATCACTGTATATTTTGTTTTAATATTGTTTATATTTGATAAGCTTTTAGTTGCGTTTGGTCTTATCTCATCTTATCAATTGATAACGAGACATATTCTTTGCAATGATTTCAATGTTAAATGACATCAAGTAATATCATATAATGCTTTGTTTTTATATTATATAATAGCATGAATAATTACAATAATTATCACGCTATTATACATAGTCTAAGTCAGCGACAATTAAAAAGTATGTAAATTTTTAAATCGGTAATTATTACATATACTTGTATCAGGGACAAATGTTCAACAACTTGTTTATCTGTTATTCAAGATATATAAAATTATTTCATTGCCATGACGTTTAATCTAAAAACAAAAATAAGTTGATATAAACAACATTTGCTTAAGTAATTGTTGCTTGAACGTAGTTGAAGAGATAATCGATACATAACATATTTTCCATAAAACATTTCACATATGCTGCACGATTCGTGATATGCTGTTGATAACAAAATTTTACATTTCAGATTTCAAAATAATTCTACGCCACGAGATTTCACCAAAATTCCTGCGGCAAAACGCACTGACATGTGCATCGACATGTGCGAGAATCGATTTCGCTGGATACTTTAGAAGTTCGCGAGACTGCACACAGCCAAATGCATTATTATAACTCGTTCTTAGACAGGAAGAGATTTGCAGTTTCCTGCGAAAAGTGCCGACCTCGTAACACTGCGCGCCGGTTATAACGTCGGCTTGCAGCAGGCGATAAGATTTTTTGATCCTCAGCCGTTTGAAAAATGGCGAACATCCAGAAGCCGCACCATCTCGCGTGCAAGGCGTTTATGCGTGTTGGTTTCGTAACTGCTATCGCGTCTCATGCCTAATTATACAGGTGGTTCGCCACCCCTTGCATTTCTTACTTTCTTTCACGACACCGTCGCGGGGGTCAATTTAATCTTTGCACGGGCGTCGAGCTTTCTACCAAGAATAAATTTGCTATTACTGCGAAATATCGTGAGCTTCGTTGCAAAATTTTTTTTTCTACATCGAAGATCATTTTTCATTACTCTACTTGTGTTGAGTATTCAAGAACGGTATGAAAATTACGCTTCTACCTCTAAAATTCAATGGCAATATCCTTTGAAGTAAACTTCGTTCTGTAATATAATAAAATGCCATCATTTTTCGAGTAAAAGTTATAATATAAAGGATGCGGTAAAAATCATACCAGCGATGCAATGGGCAAGAGAATAATTTCCGCGAAAAGAAAAAAGAGAAATAAATCGAGAGGTTGCGAAGCAATATTTTTTCATACATAAATCGATTGCGGTCTCGATCCATAAAATGATATTATTATCTATGACGGTCTTACAATATGCAGTTTTTTCGCATTCTCATATCGCAGAAAGTATATCAGAATAGAAAGTTTCGCCTTCTTTATATAGAATGTGACATACATTGTTGCACACGAAACTCGAATGGTCTTATGACTAAAGTTGCATAATAATTCTTGCTATGAATATATCTGCCATCTGCCTTTTTACATGTCTCTTTGGAAAATTGTCTGATAAATGAAAAAAGTGTTGAGAGAAGTAGCCCTTTATATCTCTACCCTCCTTTGTTCTTATTCTCGGCTCTGTCGAATTCCTTGGAAACATTCATTTCTGAAAAGCGGCTTGCGCTTTGCGATTCTTTGATATGTTCTATCGCAACGTTCGTGTTTGAAGTAAAATGCTAGTGTTAGATCTCAATGAAAAAAAAAAATGAATATCTACCTTTTTGACGTAACATAAATATAATTTTATCTATCGATATCAGTGAAACGAAAGATGAAAAGTCATCATTGTATAAAAAAGTTAAGAAAAGAGACTACTAAATGCTCGGTTCTAAAAATGAATATCTTATCCGCTCAACCATTTCTCTGCATTACATAAACAGAGACTCTCTTGTAGAGTCAATAATGCGGGAAGGGAGAATATAATCTTATTTACGGGATAAATCCGAGTAATAGAGATACAGTTTTACATAATTACCTAGATGTTTTCAGAAAACCTATACTTTATCTTAATCGCATAAAAATCGGGTAACATTGCAACTGAATAAAAATATTAAAACAAACGAAGAGAAATCGCACGAATTATATGGATGGGAAAAATAAAGCGACAACGTGTAAATTGACCGCGGATTAAAAGCACAGGAACTTTAAAGAACATAGCACACAAAAACGCTTTGCGTTTAGCGGAATAATTTACGGTTACGAATGCAGCCAGATGATCGGAAAATATTACGGTAAACCTTGATATTAGCGCCGACTTCACCGATTTCAATGATCTTGACATATGTTGTCAAGGACATGACTCTTAGTAACTTGCAAAAAATTTTTACCGTCGCTCGTTGTTTATTACAAAGTTATTAACAATTGAAGATAGTGACTGACCGATGCTTAACGTTTTGCAAACATGATTTTATTGCGCACATACAGATTGCACACATGACGTTATTGCGCGCATACACATTGCACACATGATATTATTGCACACATAAAATAAGAAAATCGAATTAACGTTTTGCACACATGACTTTATTGCGCACATACAGATTGC
Organism: Formica aquilonia x Formica polyctena; assembly: GCA_907163055.1. Lineage (NCBI taxonomy): Eukaryota > Metazoa > Arthropoda > Insecta > Hymenoptera > Formicidae > Formica > Formica aquilonia x Formica polyctena. The sequence goes on from CAJQTV010000266.1 coordinate 122,317, forward strand.
ACACATGACCGTATTGCACACATAAAATAACAATTGGACACCGCACGATTGGATACCGCACGATTAGATACCGAATGATTGAGCATCGCAAACCCATATGGAATCTCACTTTGCATTAAAAAGTATATGCGTGGAAGAAGTATCTTCCGCCCCTCCCTGCAGGCTCCACTATCAAAAAACTAGACACATTGGTTTGCGTTGAACCTCGCTTCGCGTGGAAGGTTGTAAACCCATGTGGAACCTCACTTCGCATTAGAAAGTATATGCGTGGAGGCAGTATGTTCCGTCCCCCCCCCCCTCTACGGGGGGGCTCCACTATCAAAAAACTAGACACATTGGTTTGCGTTAAACCTCGCTTTACGTGGAAAGTTGTAAACCCATGTGAAACCTCTCTTCGCATTAAAAAGTGTTTGTTTTTTATTGCGGAGAGGTTCCACATGAGTTTGCGATGCTCAATTATGCGGTGTTCAATCGTGCGGTATCCAATCGTGCAGTGTCCAATTGTTATTTTATGTGTGCAACACGGTCATGTGTGCAATCTGTATGTGCGCAATAATGTCATGTGTGCAATAATATCATGTGTGCAATGTGTATGTGCGCAATAACGTCATGTGTGCAATCTCCATGTGTGCAATGAAGTTATGTGTGCAATGTGTATGTGCGTAATAATGTCATGTGTGCAAACGTATGTTCGTATTTTTAATTTTTACACGTGCGCAATAATGCTTGTAGGCAATCGCTCTGCAGGCAATCGGGAATGTCGGCAATCGAAGCTGTCGGCAAAACGTTGTAGGCAAACGAAGCTGTTGGCAATCGAGAATGTAGACAAACTGGTCCCTCCCTATAACTTTTCACGCGAAGCAAGGTTTCACATAGGTTTACAACTTTCCATGCAAAGCGAGGTTCAACTTAAACCTATGTGTCTAGTTTTTTGTTAGTGGCACCCTCCCGCAGGGGGGGAGGGGCAAAACACATTATCTTCACGTATACATTTTTTAATGCAAAGTGAGGTTCCGCATGGGTTTAAAACTTTACAACGTGAAGCGGGATCCACTCCACAATTGTTGTGTGGACGGGAAAGTGTATGCGTGAAGGCAGTGTGTTCCGCTCCCCCTGCGGGGGGCTCCACTGCCGAGAAACTACACACAGAAAAATACATACTATATACAAGTAAATATTACTTATTTCAAGTATTTTAAAAGTTCATATATCCGCAAATCTGTCATAAGTTCATCATAAGAATCAAATTTATTCAAAATGTATTCTGGATTCTAGTAAATTTAATACTTCAATCAAGAATATTAAATTATATAATTGAAATAAATACATTAAATTTTTCTGATCTAATAAATTTTCTTACATTAAATTAACCATATCTGTCTTTTCTTCGATAAAATTTTATAATATTCTTCAAAAGAAAATATTTACTTTTTTTAAGTACATGATAATGAGTTCTTTTAAAATTTGTGACAAGTCTATTTTAAGACTATTATTAAGAAAATATTCTTTGTTAAAGATAACTGTTACTTAAAAGAAGTAAAGTAAACTGAGTAATCATTTTACTTAGCAATAGAATAATATTTTTCTGTGTGTAGACATATAAGTTTAAGTTGAACCTCGCTTTGCGTGGAAATTTGTAACCCCATGTGAAACCTTGCTTCACGTGAAAAGTTGTAAACTCATATGGTATCTCACTTCGCATTAAAAAGTGTATGCATGGACACAGTGGGTTCCCTATACGGGGGGGCCCCACTTCCGGAAGATATAACCTAATTCAAACCTATTTCTGATTTAAAACTATAATTTGGTTTGGGTTAAGTTATATCTTCCGGAAGTAAAGCCTCCCCATAGCGGGGGAGGGGGCGGAACCCACTGTGTCCACGCATATACTTTACAACGCGAAGTAAAGTCTACCCCACAAATCTTGTGTGGTTGGGAAAGTGTTGCGAGCTTGTATACATGCCGAAATATATGCAGTCTTATGTTGCAAGCATCGGTCGGTCACTATCTTCAATTGTTAATAACTTTGTAATAAACAACGAGCGACGGCTAAAATTTTTTGCAAGGTACTCAGAGTCATGTCCTTGACAACATATGTCATGGTCATTGAAATCGATGAGGTCGGCGCTAATATCAAGGTTTACCATAATTTAATATTATTCAAATAATACAAGACTCTCATTTCGTTTTTTTATATTATTATGATACAATGTATATAGTATAGAAAGATTGTTTACGTAACTGGGCTATAAATATTATTACTAATATTCAGCATCGTTATCGTGTATTGCGAGACCTTACGAAAAAAAGAAAAAAGAGATAAGATGTCATGAAACAGCGAGCGAATAAGATTAGTATAGGTAGCATGCGTCTTTATTTTATTTCTCAAAAATTAATTTTTACAACATAACTATCACACATGGTTGAATTTGGCACAACATAAGCTTTAATATAATTTAAAAATTTTTTCAAGATATTAAAGAAAAGTATTGAATGGTGGGGGTATTTCGAAAAATGTTACCATTTTTGAAAAATCCAAATATGCCATTGTAAAGTATATTTAAAACCATAAAACTTTTGTTTAAAGAATTTTTTCATATTTCTTTTCGTTTCGATGATATTTGTTTTGGAATTTGAAAACCGATTTTTTGTAAGAGGTTATTTTCATTCCTAAAACCGTTTTAAAAAATTGGAAGTGACCTTGTCCTGATTTTGGCGACGCCATCCAAATCGGAACTGATAAGATCAGTAAATAGATCTTTTCGAATTCCACAAGTTTATTTGAAACAATTTTCTATAAAACTTATATTTTTCGAAATTTTTCAGGTTTTCCATACTTTTTCATTATTCAGTATATCTGAAATTGATTTAAATCATATCGGTCGAAAAGACATTACTTTCTATTATTTCTTTATAAGTAATATATTTGCCTCAGAGATAATCTTCTTTGATTAACATTTTACAACACAATATTTTTAACAATTCATTATAACATTAAAAATTTTCACGAGATTACAATCATTAATTTGACTCGCAGTAATATGTACCGATAAGAGATTAATTGTGAGCACAAAATTAAAAATTAGAAATAAATTCATTTAAATTACCTTATGATAGTTTTACAATAGCAAGTAATCAACATATTGAAAAATTACAATAAATTTATTAAAGCTTTATTACAAAAGCTTTTTATTACAGTCCAATACAATAACAATATTTTATATATTTATATAAAATATGACGTTAATTATAATATTTTATAGAAATTCCGTGAGAGATAGAGCCTTACAAAGCGAATAATAAAATTTGATAATATTTTTAGAAGTAGCGCTGATAAAACGCTGAAAATTTAGAAATTTACATATATCTTTTAAACCATAAAATATATTTAAAAAAGCTTATAAATAAATTTAAAAAACGTTATTAAATAATAATAAAGTAGCCAAAAAAAGATAAATTTTCTACGTGAGATTTTGAACTAACCCTATTAAAGATTAAAATAAAAAGACCAATATCTAATATTGCATAGTTAATTCTGGGTTTGAAAATTATGAGATTATAATTGATTGCTAATGAATCGTTTGTATGCGTGCGTACGTGCGTGCGCGTGCACGTGTGTGCGATTTGATTGTATGATAAAATTTTTTTTTGCTCATTGCAACATTAGAGATTAGTTCCACCGGACAAATCTTTCTCGTTTCTTTGTTCGCTCATCTTCTGCATAGGCATCTCTCCTGAGGTAATGATGCACGTCAAAGTACTCAACGATGTTGCATTTGTTGTGCATGAATCTTCTGAAAACAAATCGCAGCCGAATAGCTCCAATAACATCCGCTTGATATTCTTTTTCCACACAAAGATAATAAAGATGCAGAAACTCTGCATGGTGTCCATCAAAATAAAAGCATATTCTGTGACATATTTGAAATAATACAACGTATTGATTTCATTTTCAGACAACCAAACTGTTTGTATAGACCATCTTATTCCCATTATGATAAACAGCAGGATAAATAACTTCAAATACAGATTGAACCTGGAAATCAAACATTTATATATACAGTACCGTGCAAAAATTTGGGTACTTATGATTCTTTTGACATTAATTTTTTCAAGTTAAGAGAATTAGAATTAGAATAAGAATTTTTTTATTTAAATTTTTACATGCAATTTACATACAATTTAGACATATTAAGAAACATAGTATAAATTATTTATTGCTATAAATTGGATCAATACAGGAATATTTTTAAAAAACAATCTAAATGGCGTAAAATCAAGTTAAGTAAAAAAAAAACAGTAGTACGCAAACTTTTGCACGGCACTATACATATATATATATATATATATATATATATATATATATATATATATATATATATGTATGTATGTATGTATGTATGTATGTATATACATATATACTTATATATGTATTTATAAAATAACAATTACATAAATACTATTAATCAAGTTATCTTTAAAAAATATTGGTACAAATTATAATCTTAAAAAAAAAGAAAGAGATAATTGTAAATTTTTTTAAAGAAATTTTCAAAAAATGTGATTAATTTTATAAAATAAACGCATTCATTAATTTTATTCTTACTGTTCGTCACATTTCAAGAATTGAAGATTTTCTCACAACAACATGTACACGATTAAAGTGGTAGCAATAAACTATTAAAATAAAAATAGAGAATATTTTTCACACTCTAAAAATTGAGCTATTTTCAAATCATTAAAACTTGAAAAATCATCGTATACAATAAATTTAAGAAACATTCTAAAACTTAAAGCTTTAATGCTTTATTGGTAGTTTAAAAAATTCTTTTTATTTTTTGTGCTTTAAGAAAGAACGCATTGTTTTATTTCTTAAAATTACGTATGTTTGACACTCTACAACTCAACAAAAAAAAATTTTTTTAAGAAATTTAGGTCAAGTTCTATAAACAAAAATATTTTGCTCACAGAATACTTTTTCTTTTTTAATTTTTCTACATATTTATATTGTAGAATATTATTGTATAATATTATTTTATATATTATATATAATGTATAGAATATTATCTTACAAATATTTTTGATCGAATTAAATGACTTTAAAACAAAGCCTGTATTTTTTAGAAATATTGTCGAGAAAGAGAGAGAGAGGGAGAGAGAGAGAGAGAGAGAAAGAGAGAGAGATACTCGGTGAAAAAGTATCGCAGACAAAAAAAAATAAAAAAAGCATTTTGAAGTTTATAGTTTCAACTTTGACGTGATACTGATAATTTTTAAATATATTTACTTTTCTTATTTTTAAAAAATACAGGATTAATTACAAAATCATATAACTCGGCAAAACAAAATCGTAGGCAAATTTTAGAAAAGCACTTTATAGGCAAAATGTTGTAGCTTATAGAACTTGACTTAAATATTTATAGGAATGTTTATATATATCCGACCCAACTGGCAATTTATTGTTTGATTGTGATCACAACGTTTCGACCATATGGTTTTGGTCCTTATCAAGTGAACTAAAATTACAATATTAAATAATGACAATAACTTTATAAAAATGAAATAAACAAATTTATGTACCTGCGTTATAGTTAGAGTTGAAAGACAAAAAGTCGCTACGTCATAATGACACTGTGTCAACCTCTCTGTTTAAGATACTGAGAAAGACTAAACGACCTTTATTAATTTATCGTATATGTTATTTAAATTCTCTGTATCCTTTTGAGAGTTAATAGTGTTGTCATATTTTTTAATAAAAAAACATTTCAGGTATTTCTCTCTTTCTTACATGTTTTTCAGTATGCAGAATATCAGGCGTTGACCAATCGAAGTCATGATCAAATTCTAATTTGTGTTTACTAATTACGGAAAGATTACTTGCGTGCATTTTTATGTTATTAAAATGTTCTTTCACGCGGGTACTTAAATGTCTTTTCGTTTGACCAATATATGAAGCGCTACAGTCCTTGCAATTTATCTTATAAACGACTTCCGTTCTATTGCTAATAGGCAGTCCATCTTTACCACGTTTAATCAACGAGTTTAATTTTTTAGGTATATTGTAGACAACAGTAAAACCCATATTTTTAAACAACCGACCGATATTGTCACTCAAACCTTCAACAAATTGTAATGCAATGTAAGAGGGTTTGTCTACATTATTTTCCTCAGTACTCGGAACAACATCACTACGGTGTTTCAAAAAATCAAGTCTCTTACCAACATAACGGTTAATAACGTGTCTCGAAAAACAATTATTGAGTAAAATCCGTTTCACGACATCAATATTTTTAACATGAAACTGATCGTCAGATAGTAAAATAGCATGGTCAACGAGATTAAAAATGGTGTTCATTTTATATTTAAAAGGATGGTTAGAATAAAAATTAATATATATATTGGAACAAGTAGGTTTTCTATACCAATTAGTTAAAATTTTTCCATTAAAACGGATAACAGTGGTGTCCAAGAAGTTAATACATGAGTCAGACTCTATTTCATGCGTGAATTTTAAGCGTTGGTGATAACTGTTGAAAACTACCTCAATCTCGTCCACTTTTGCACGTGGAACGATGGCAAAGATATCATCCACGTATCTATAATAAACAGGCACAGTAAAACTTAACAAACTCAAACAATGTGTCTCCAAATCATCCATCACAATATCTGCCAAAATAGGTGATAAAGGAGATCCCATAGGACTGCCAAAGATCTGCTCATAAAACTGTCCATTAAAAGAAAAACTAGTCGAATTTAGAACAATTTCCACTGCATGTAAAAACTGAAGCAAGTTAAAATTCGTATTCGGAGCAATGTCATTCCAACGTTTTTCGATAGCGCGCAAAACTAACTCTTTGGGAATATTAGTAAATAATGCAGTAACGTCAAGTGAGATCATTATTTCGTCATCATTAATAAGTTTCTCCTTCATAACAGCAGCAAAAGACCAGCCATTTTTGATATGAGATTTAGGTTGCAAATTAGAATTATGTAAAATATCATGAATGAACTTCGATACATTATACAACGGGCTGTTCAGTGACGATACAATAATACGTAATGGAAAACCAGTTTTATGAATCTTGGGCAATCCGTAACATCGTGGCAAATTGCCGTTAGTAATGTTTAAATATTTGTACGTGGACACATCTATTAAACCGTTATTGTGCCAAGATTTAACAAGTAAATTTATTTTGTTAGTTAACTGTCTGATTGGGTCTTTGTTCAATTTTTTGTACGTAGATTGGTCATTTAATATAGATTCCATTTTTTCCAAGTAATCTTTCTTATCCATAACTACTGTAACTTGACCTTTATCTGCTCTAGTAACAAAAATATCATCGTTATTTCGTAAAAATTCCTTACAGAGAGAGAATCCCTTCAGAATGTATCTGTCTGAAAGGTTAATATATTTACTTCTACATAAGAATCTCTCGAGAGAATTTGCAACTGAGATTCTAGTTGTCTCGATTAGTTCATAAGGAATGTGACGGTAATTCGTTTCTAAATTTTTCACAGTATCAAGTACAATACTAATACGGTCCTTTTTATGAGATTGATGCAACGGTAAACCGAAATTATCACCAAGACTCAAAAGCTCGAAAACCCTCTCAGGAATATTCTTACTGCTCATGTTTACCAACCATCGTGAGTTGTCTATATTATCGAACGGATTAAAAACAGTATTGTGTCTAAAGGTCAAATTACGAAATTTTTTAATTAAATTATTCTTAATTCTATGGTTAAATGCTAAAATCTTGTGTTTGTTGAGGTCAAAAAATCTGAGCACCAAGTCACGCGAACATTTTAATAACATAAAAATGCACGCAAGTAATCTTTCCGTAATTAGTAAACACAAATTAGAATTTGATCATGACTTCGATTGGTCAACGCCTGATATTCTGCATACTGAAAAACATGTAAGAAAGAGAGAAATAGCTGAAATGTTTTTTATTAAAAAATATGACAACACTATTAACTCTCAAAAGGATACAGAGAATTTAAATAACATATACGATAAATTAATAAAGGTCGTTTAGTCTTTCTCAGTATCTTAAACAGAGAGGTTGACACAGTGTCATTATGACATAGCGACTTTTTCTCTTTCAACTCTAACTATAACGCAGGTACATAAATTTGTTTATTTCATTTTTATAAAGTTATTGTCATTATTTAATATTGTAATTTTAATTCACTTGATAAGGACCAAAACCATATGGTCGAAACACCGTGTGATCACAATCAAACAATAAATTGTCAGTTGGGTCGGATATATATAAACACTCCTTTAATTTATTTACTGGCGACATCTCAAAATTAAACATTAATTTTTAAATATTTATAGAAAAATTTATGGAGCTACAGAGTACGCAGTTTTTCAAAAACATGTAATTTTTAGCAACAAAACAATATGCCTTTTTTTAAAGCACAGAACAAGAAAGATAACAAAATTCTAAAAGACTATCGATGATGCATTAAAATTCAAGAAATTTCAAGCTTCAAAATGCTATTTTTATTTTCTGTTTACGATCATTTTTAACAGTTTGCAAATAGTTCAATTTTTAGTTTATGAAAATTATTTTCTGTTTTTTCTTTTTTAAATAGTGTATTTTTTTTAAAGATTATGTAAGTAAAAGAAAAAAGAATAAGCATACAAGAAAGGTGTTGCTTATAAATAATCATCTCTTTCTTCTATCAGGAATGCAGATCCATCGATTATGTAATACTGTTAGTAAAGATATTGGTAAAAATATGTCGACAAAAATATTATTAATGAGATAGATCATTACACATATTGATAAAAAAACATCTGAATACAAACCATTTTTTCTTGTCATTATATCTCTTGCTTTCCGAATTTGTCAAACGATTGCTTGTTTCCTTTTCATAGCGCGCAATTTTCAATGCCGTGGATAAGCCAATGCTACTAATAACGCAGATACTTTTAAACCCGTAATAATACAACATAATTGATTTACTCTCTGTAAGTATGAAACATACAAAAAATTATTATACTATTTCTCATAGTATATTAAAATGCGATATTAATAGAATTATTTGTCAGAAACGTCCACTTACCAGCAAACCAGCAATTTCCTTCGCGAAATTTCGGTCGCAAAATCTCCGGCAAATATTTGGAAACAGAATTCATAATGATAGTGATAACAGCGAAGATAAAGGGTAAATCCCACGCAAAGATAGCATAAAAAACCAACTTTCTTTTTGCTCGTTGTCTTACGTTTCTTTGTAACGAACTGAATCCTCTGCAAAACGCAATTTATACATCATATGTAGCCAAAAATAGATAAAAGAAAATCACAATGTAAATGTACGTTAAAATAATATTCGCTTTTGATCGAGGCATTCTTGAAAATTCGTTCTACAAAAATAGATTTATATAATATGACAAACCACACGACTAGACTATCATGAAAAATGGTTTAATATTTGTATAACATTCAAAAACTATCATATATTTATATATTCGATGAAATGTACGACGCAACAATGGCAATCTAAATTTTAATTTAGTTCCACAAAACAAATTTTTGATAAAAAAAATTAAAAGTTATTGTTCAAAAGTTATCGAGTATTGTATTATTGTTACACACAAGAGAAAAAGAAGACGAAACATTAGAATTATAAAATCTTCAAAAAGATTTCGGGGAAAGTTTATTACATTATATACAGGGTGTCCTAGACCACCCTTACATCCCTCTTCTTTCAAAGACTAAGCATTTTAGAGAAAAACGTTTTGAACAAAAATTGTATGGTTTTGAGGGGAACATAAGATGGTGTCATTGGTTTGACCTTGGATGGCATCGTTAAGGTCAAGTCAAGGACACCTTTAATTTCTTAAATGGAATCCCCTATTTTTTATTGCATATTCTTATAGCTTATGTCGAGAGCTTTCTAAAACACTATAATAAAGTATTTCTTTATTAAGTACTTTTTGAGTTATTTTATATTTTAATCTGACATATTTTGATATAAAAAATAAAATATCTCGTAAAATATTTAGTTCTCGATAATCTTACTGTAATACTTTTATGTACAGAATAATGAGACAAATCAATTAGTGTAAAGAAAAAACAAATAATTGTTTTAAAAAATACGTCAGATCAAAATATAAAATAACTCAAAAAGTACTTAATGAAAAAATACTTTATTATAGTGTTTTGGAAAGCTCTCGGCATAAGCTATAAGCAGAGAGAAGAATGAGAGTCGCCACGCTGCCATTTTTCGTGTAACGCTTTTTCTAGGTCGTACACTAGCGTCACGTACATCAATTTTACGCCGCCTGGAACTACATGGCCACATCCACTTTCGGAGCCGATAAAACAGCCGATTGGTTCATGTCCGTGCTACATCCACTTTTCGATTTTGGTTCATATCCGTGCTACATCCACTTTTCGATGCTGGTAGTACACTGATCGTTTGACAAAGAGAGATGATGCGCTGTCTTTGTCTCTCTTTCATCGCGTATGTGTGTAGCGTCCGTGAAGGCACACACCGACACGTTGAGCACACGGATGCGATTGTTGGGAGATAATGTCAGACAAGGAGCGACAATCGCGTGCTATCCTTGTTCCTCTACCGTATCGCTTACGGCCGAAATACGGCCTGAAAATGCTTTCTGGCCTCTCGTGACAGCAGTAATGCAACAAGGCTAATAAGCGCCCACTTTATAAGAATTTTATACTTGCGTATATACATATGTAGATATATATGTTTAAATTATAGTTAAAATTGTATCTGCAATTAAATATTGTATGATGATCAATAATACTAGGATAATAGATAACAAAGTAAATAAATACAAAATACGTCAGACGGATGCCTGCTAGACTTGATGATTTGTTGCTTTGTTACTATCGATACTCCATGTATCATAATCTTGATTTCCATCTTTTTTTTCTTCTGTAAAAAAACTATATAATATATATTTTATAGATTATTGTATATATATAAAATGAAAATAAACTATTTTTATTTGTAATATGTAATTATACTTTGATAAAGACATAAATATTTTAAACATTTCTTAAAATATAATCACATTTAATAAATAAATGTATGTAATAAAGTATGATAAACTTTAAAAAATAGTAAAAAAAAGAAAATCGCTCGGATTTGAACCTCGATTTGCGTCGTGAGAGACGTTTTCCAATCATCCACCGCGCACTATTGAAATAAACATCAATGTTATCGGTACTTGTAGTATATTTACGTAAGATTATGTTAATTCCTTTTTAAATTAAAATTATTATTTAGCATTGCTCTTTTCGATTTATACTCTTTGTTTTAAGAATGGGAAAGGGAAAAAACAATTTTTAATGCAGATATCTTGTACGATATAAAAAATATAATTTTATTGTACATAATGTTTAATGAAAATTATAAAAACATATACAAAAAGCTATTTAATCCGAAATATTCTCTTTTTTCTACAATCGTTTTATCAAACAAAATTCGGTTTATTGGAGTATTAATCTTTTTTTTTTCTATTCTATCGCGAGAATAACGTATATATATTCTAGACATTTATATTACGTAAAGTTATTTCATTAAAATAGCACATATTGATGTTTATAGTATATATACTATAAAATAAATATTAAAAAACAAGATTAATACTTCAATAAACCGAATTTTGTTTGATAAAACGATTCTAGTAAATTCTAGAAAAAAGAGAATATTTCGGATTGGATAGCTTTTGTATATGTTTTTATAATTTTCATTAAACATTATATACAATAAAATTATATTTTTTATATCGTGCAAGATATCTGCATTAAAAATTGTTTTCCCTTTCCCATTCTTAAAACAAAGAGTATAAATCGAAAAGAGCAATGCTAAATAATAATTCTAATTTAAAAAGGAATTAACATAATCTTACGTAAATATACTACAAGTACCGATAACATTGATGTTTATATCAATAGTGCGCGGTGGATGATTGGAAAACGCTTGGTCTCTCACGACGCAGATCGAGGTTCAAATCCAAGCGATTTTTTTTTACTATTTTTTAAAGTTTATCATACATTATTACATACATTTATTTATTAAATGTGATTATATTTTAAGAAATATGTTTAAAATATTTATGTCTTTATCAAAGTATAATTACATATTACAAATAAAAAATAGTTTATTTTCATTTTATATATATACAATAATCTATAAAATATATATTACATAGTTTTTTACAGAAGAAAAAAAAATGGAAATCAAGATTATGATACACGGAGTATCGATAGTAACAAAGCAACAAATCATCAAGTCTAGCAGGCATCCGTCTGACGTATTTTGTATTTATTTACTTTGTTATCTATTATCCTAGTATTATTGATCATCATACAATATTTAATTGCAGATACAATTTTAACTATAATTTAAACATATATATCTACATATGTATATACGCAAGTATAAAATTCTTATAACGTGGGCGCTTATTAGCCTTGTTGCATTACTGCTGTCACGAGAGGCCAGAAAGCATTTTCAGGCCGTATTTCGGCCGTAAGCGATACGCTAGAGGAACAAGGATAGCACGCGATTGTCGCTCCTTGTCTGACATTATCTCCCAACAATCGCATCCGTGTGCTCAACGTGTCGGTGTGTGCCTTCACGGACGCTACACACATACGCGATGAAAGAGAGACAAAGACAGCGCATCATCTCTCTTTGTCAAACGATCAGTGTACTACCAGCATCGAAAAGTGGATGTAGCACGGATATAAACCAAAATCGAAAAGTGGATGTAGCACGGACATGAACCAATCGGCTGTTTTATCGGCTCCGAAAGTGGATGTGGCCATGTAGTTCCAGGCGGCGTAAAATTGATGTACGTGACGCTAGTGTACGACCTAGAAAAAGCGTTACACGAAAAACGGCAGCGTGGCGACTCTCATTCTTCTCTCTGCTATAAGAATATGCAATAAAAAATAGGGGATTCCATTTAAGAAATTAAATGTGTCCTTGACTTGACCTTAACGATGCCATCCAAGGTCAAACCAATGACACCATCTTATGTTCCCCTCAAAACCATACAATTTTTGTTCAAAACGTTTTTCTCTAAAATGCTTAGTTTTTGAAAGAAAAGGGGTGTACGGATGGTCTAGGACACCCTGTATATGTATGTATATATATATATATATATATATATATATATATATATCTATATATATATATATATATATGTATATATATGTATATATATTGTTATATATACGACTTGCATATATATATGTATATATATATATATATGTATATATATATATATATATATATATATATATATACATTCATTTATTATACATATATATATACATATATACATATATACATATATTCAATATTAGTGGATGGAATAGATATAACAGCATATGATAACAGATGTCTACTTATAGGGTTAGTAAGTGAACAAGCAATATTTTTTTCTTTGCCAAGCGTTATAGTTATCTAAATTTTTTTTTGTTTTGGTTGCTGGACGAGTTAGGGAGGAAGGCATAAGAAGCGAGTAGTACGTACCCGATTTCCGAGCAGTACAAATAAAGAGAAGTTAAAGACAAGATAGTTCGTCTTTAATTGCTGCTTATATATTATTATTATTTTCGCACACGTAAATTTGTCAAAAAAGTGTCCAGCACAAGTTGTTTCTTTGGTTACAAATTAAAATAGCTTCTTAGAAAAAATTTTGGTAATTGTTTACTTTTAGAGGAGCACCTTAGAACGACCTTGACCTTGATATGTTGTCAAGGACATGACCCTGAGTAACTTTTCCTTATAACTTCTAATCGTCTGTCATTCTTCATTAAAAAGTTATTAACAAAAAAGGTTAACTGTATAAACGTGTGTTTAACTTTATACGTGTGTTTAATTTAAACTTTGCCTAGCGTAAATATCACATTATTTGCATACTTGTATATTTAAGTAAATGCTTGGGCGGAGGATGAGCTCCGCCCAATTATTAACAAGGTAAGAATATACATAAACATATGAAGAAATCATTAATTACTCATTTTCAATAATTTCTTGTATAGGATATAATTGAGTAATTATAGATAAGATGTATGAAATCATGAAACAACATTTTGTATTAGCACTTATTTACTTCTCGCGCGCATACGTACATGCCCTCTCGCTATCCTCAATCTGGAAACACTGGTTCACACCACAGCTTGCTAATATACACAGGAATAACACATGCGTAGACAGGAGAGCCTACATGTACACGCATACGCATACCTTTACATACTTATCAATGTTTTGATTCTGTTCAGTCGTTTTGTTACTTATAATTTCTGAAATATTTAAAGTTAAAGTTTGATTCGAAACAAAAATTTGGTTTGAGTTATACAACGTAACCCAAACAAAATTTTAGTTTTAAATCAGAAATAGGTTTGGGTTAGGTTATATCTTCCGAAAATGGAGCCCCATCGTAAGAAGGGGGGCGGAACCCACTGTGTTCACGCATATACTTTACAACGCGAAGCGAGGTCCACCTCACAATTGTTGTGTGGATGGAAAAGTGTATGCATAAACGCAGTCCGCTCCCCTATGGGGGGGGGGGCTCCACTTCCGGAAGATATAACCTAACCCAAACCTATTTCTGATTTAAAACTAAAATTTATGTGCGCAAATGAACTGTGCGCGAAAGAAGTGTGCGCAAAAGAAATGTGCGCAAAAGAAATGTGCGCAAAAGAACTGTGCGCAAAAGAACTGTGTGCAAACGAAATGTGTGTAAACGAACTGTAACAAACGTTTATTTACCAAATAAAGTTAATAATAAATGTCAAAACATTTCAAAATTATACATGCGTGTGTATGTATTCCAAATTATACAAAAACATGTGTTGTGTCCAAAAACAACGTGTCCAATTGAACGGTGCGCAAATGAAATGTGTCCAAACGAGCTGTGCGCAAGTAAAATGTGTCCAATCGAACGGTGCGCAACTTTATGTGTCTAATATCATAGTGTGCAATAGCAACGTGTCCAATTGTACTGTGCGCAAGTGAGCCTCTCCCTCATTCTACCTCCTTTCTCTCCTACCTGCCTATTAATCAAATAATTGAGCACATATATGTTGTCTATCGTCCCTACTCCCTTTCTAAACCCCGTCTGACTTGCCGGTATCAAACCCTTCCGTTCCACCTCAATCCTCAACCTTTCCGCCAATATCGCTACATACACCTTATACCCCGTCTGGATTAACGTTACCCCTATATTCCTCTACCCTATCCCCCTCCCCTTTTTTTAGTATCGGCACTATTATCCCCTCCCTCCATTCTCTTGGCCACTGTTCCCCTTTCCAAATCCTTCTACACACCTCCCAAATCCCCTCCTCCACCTCTTCTCCTTCATACTTCCACACCTCATTCGGTATTCCATCTCCCCCGCCGCCTTGCCATCCTTCAACTTCCTTATCACTTTTCTAACCTCCTCCCTTCTGATTTCCTCCTTTTCATCCTCCCCCATATCCCTTCCTGCCCCCCTTATTGCCCTCCATTCCATTCCTCCCAAGAGCCCTCTAAAATAACCATCCCATTCCTTCATTTCTATCCCCTCATTCACTCTCTTCTTGTTCCTTCTTTCTCTATCTATTATCTTCCAAATCTGCCCTTCCGTTTTCACTTCCCTCACCTCTCTCTCCCACCTCTCAGCTTCCTTCCTCTTCTTTTCCTCACATATGGCCTTGTACCTCCTCTTTTCCTCTCTATATTTATCCCCTATCCCCCCTCCCCCCTCCCTCCTCCATCTCCTTAGCTCCCTCCTGACCACTTCTTTCCCCTCCTTACATTCCTCATCCCACCATCCTTTTTTCTCCCTCCGTTGCTTTCCCTCTTCCGCCTTTTCTAACGCTCCCAACGCCCTACCCTACAACTCCCCCCACTCCTCCTCTATTCCTTCCTTCCTTCCTTCCCTCCCTTTTCCCAAACTCTTCCCCAAACACCTTTCTACCCTCCATCATCCACACTCCTCTCATCACTCTGCCCCCGCTTCTTGCTCCCCTCCCGCTTTCCTCCCAGCTCACCCCCCTTATCCATACTGTGAGCGGATGATGATCCGAGTCCACCCTCGCTTCCACCATCAATTTCTCTACCCCTCGTTCTCTCATCCCCTACCACATAGTCAATTACCGATTCCACCCTTCCCCCCGTATACGTCCATTCACCTTCCACGTCCCCCTTTACATTCCCATTCAATATTGACCACCCTTGTTCCTCCAGGAACCTACACAATCTCTTCCCTTCACCATTCACTTTTTTGTCTTTTGAGTTCCTGCACCTTCCTTCCCCCTCTTCCTCACCCCCCCT